>JAJJMC010010016.1:3567458-3601623 GCA_023531435.1 Papaver californicum | reverse complement strand
TCTTGTTTGGAAAGCAGAGTTAAATTGGGTAATAAGAAGGAAGAAGAGAAAGATATAAACACCATTCTCTTAATAGAATCCAATCAACGGAGAAAGAAAAGAAATCAGAGAAGAAAATTCTGTTTTTAGAATTTGTTTCGGTGAATCAATGAAGAATTAAAAGGAAGTTTTTAAAGTGATTTGAGGTTTGGGATAGTATAAATAGAGGGTATAATCAATTGAGTTGAGGGAGGAGAATGGGGGAAGCTTAGAATAGGTTGGAATCAGCGGAAAAAAGTGAACAGAAGAACACATTTCTGTTGCTGTTCAAACGGAGAAGAAGAACATAATACACGGTAGAACTGTAGTTCATTAACGAACAGAACTGTCGTTCATTAACGCAGTCCGTCTTTCTTTCCATTATTTCAAAATGCCTTTTGTTACGGTTGAAGTGTTTTCAGCAACACTTATAAGCGTATCTAATTGACTGTTACACCATTATTCAACCTTGTAATCAATATTTTGAGCAATGAAAAGATTATTTGAGCAAGTTTTCTCCACCATGAGCTAAGTTTCTTTACTGGGATGATGGAGGAGGTTTTTTCTCTCAATTTTATGTGGTAAGTCTATTTTATTTAATTTATTTATAATTCTTTATCTATTAAATTGCATAGTTTCAAAATAGAAAAAAACGGTTTTCATTCAGTAGTGGTGTTTTTGTTTGATGGATCATGCTGGGTTGACGACCATTGATGATCCATGCTTATGATTTACCTCTGCTTGTTTGCATAAAAACCTATTTTGGCAATATATGAGCTTAGTATTTAAAAAGAATTACATGATTAATCACATAGTTGTGGGAAATAACTGAATCCTGATTCCTGGTTTTCTCCATATTTTCTAAAAACATCTCTAGTTTATTTTGCTTTGTTTTTATTATTTCTAAAATAATTACCTTCACAAGTTCAAGAATCGAACACTTTATTTACCACTTAAAAAACTACATCATTACTGCTGGTTTAATATTGTCAAATATGAACGCTCCACATACACGTACAAAAATAGCAAGACAACGTGATGTAGGTGCCAAAGGTCTATGGAGAGACTATTTCTGCAACAACCCGACGTTTCCGCCGAATGTATTTCGTAGAAGATTCAGAATGCGTCGAGAATATTCAACCGTATATTGGGTGATGTTGTTGCGGTAAATAGTTATTTTGTGCAAAAAAATGATGCCTGTGGTGTTCTAGGCTTAACCTCCACATAAAAATTACTGCAGCAATTAGAATGTTAGCTTACGGTTATGCGGCAGATGCAATCGATGAGTATTTACGTATTGGGGAAACTACAGTTTTGGAAGCAACCCGCAGATTTTGCAGGGTGATAGTCCAACTATACGAAAAAGAATATTTGCGGACACCAAGTCAGCGTGATGTTGAACTCCTCCTCGATGAAAACCAAAAAAGGGGATTTCCTGGGATGATTGGTAGTGTGGATTGCATGCATTGGAAATGGGACAAATGCCCTTCCGCTGAATCGAGGTCTTATACCGCTTACAAGGGTAGCGAAAGTATTATTTTGGAGGCAGTGGTGTCGCATGATCTTTGGTTTTGGCATGCATTTTTTGGTATGCCGAGTTCAAACAATGATATCAATGTGATGAACCGGTCGTATATATTCAAAAAGATTATCAACGGTAAAGCACCGGCAGTTAACTTTGAGGTCAATGGAAATCAATATAATATGGGGTACTATCTTTGGGATGGAATATACCCAGAGACAACAACTATTGTGACTACCATAAAACATCCTGATTCACAAAAGAAACAGAAATTTTCAGCTATGCAGGAAGGTTGTCGAAAGGATGTTGAACGGGGGTTCGGGGTATTACAAAGTCAATTTGCAATTATCAAACAACCCGCTAGAATGTGGAATCCTGACGTGTTAGCATATATAATGAAAACTGTCATTATTCTACATAATATGATAGTGGAGGATGGACGTATTCCCGGTGACTAGCCGCATGACTATGAACAACGAAGCCATGGTGCTCCATGTGTCATTTCAAGGGACAACACTGCTTAACTTTCAAGAATGGTGAAGGACCAACGCAGACGTGCAATATTCGATAAACAAACTGGGGTTCGTTTGAGAAATGACTTGATCGAACACATATGGTCATCTGTTGGGGATGAATGAATATTTTTATGGGCTTTTTGGATGAATGTGTTGTAAGGACTACACTTATTAGTTACGTTTATATTTAAAGTTATCTTTCGAGTGCATCTAGTTTCTGAAGTAATTTTAAAAAATAAATCCAAAAAATTAGAACCCGTAAAAAACATAAAAATCTATTGGTATTAAACTAAACTGAAATTTCTAAATAAATCCATAAAATTAAATAAACAATATGACAATAGTAAATAATAATGGCCTCTATGATTGGGTTAATCTTTTCCTCAAAATTTCACCTTTCCTCAGTTCGATGTACTGTCTTGATACAACATCCATTTGTGACAGATCCATCGTCATTATACAGAATTCCCTCTTCTGCTTCTTGCCTAGCTTTTATTGCCGCAAACTTTGCATTTGAATCAGCTAATTTAGCTTCAAACTTTGCTTTATCATTAGCTAATTTTGCTGCAAACTCAGCATCTCTTTGTGCCATCTTCGTATCTCTTTGTTCCGTACATTTGGCATTGAAGCTTTGTTGCTCTCTATAAATATTTTCCATCAATTCCTGTTGTTCAGTAAATTTTTCTTTCCCTTTTGTCTTTTGTCGTTTCGCCTCTTTTTTCCCCGTTGGACGGATTACTGTGTTTTGGATATCTCCTAGGTCGTCAAATGCGCTTGGACCATCTAGGCTTAAGTCTGGTGTGTCCTGTACGTCCTGAGATTTATTGTCGTAATCAGGCTCTGCTTGTGATGAATCGAAAACAAATGTCGACCTTCTTGAATATTTAATATTTTCTAACATAACTGTGTAGCAATCTTCATGCTTAAAACTTCGACCAGTGGCTTCCCTGAAAAGCCTACGGACTTCTGCGAACTGGTGTTTCAATTCAATATGTTAAAGGATATACAATCATATGGATTAATGTAATAAGCATAATTAAACGAGTTGTTACCTTATTTTCAGGTCCCCAACCAGTATGATGTTCCCTTTCTACTTCAGCCTCCTTTGCAGACAATAGCGCAACATCTTTACTTATAATTTGAAATCGTTTCTGAAGGGAGGTCCAACTACGTGCTGGCAAAGTAGGTATATCTTCTTTCATCCGGAATAGAATACGTGACCATAATTGATCTTCATATTGATCGGTACCAATGCTAGAATCTTGAGAAATTGACAAATGAATTCTACACATCGTAACATCTTCAAAAGACGAAAAATTTGGACCTCGTGCTTTTGATGGTGGCATTTTACTAATCGATTTCAAATAAGAACCAACTTTAGAATTTTCACACAAAATATGTATGAATTCAGTAAAATGCCATTGGTCTCCTATCCCATATATATAGGGTAAAAATATAGTTGTTTAACTCCAACGGTAACATTTCAACGGAAGTATTAACGGTCACCTGAACGATGGGCTATCATCTCGCCCTACCACCAGCGAATCCATGGAGGCTCGCCCACCTCCAGGCGAGGCCCTGCTGTCCCGTTCAATTGTAAGCGCCACTTTAGTATCTCTCCCGTGTTTTCAGTTTTTGAGCGGACCTCAGCACCTCGCTTATGTCTAGGCGAGCTTCCAGGGTATCGTCTTGCGGAGCGGAAGTTTAGTATCTCGCTTGAGCTGGCGAAATGCCAACTCTTAGCTCGTATTTTTAAGCGAGATTGTGGAGAATCGCTCGGTAACAGGCGAGACCTTAAAATTACGCGCGACTATAATTTATAGTCGTCGATCAGCAACGAGATTTAATCTCGAATAGTGATTTTTCTCGACTAAATACTAAAACTGATCGACGACTGTGAATGATTTTCGACGACTATCGATTAACTTTAATCTTTGATCGTAGTTATACTCGACGATTGCAGATGCAGAGAAAAAAACCGTTATACATTTTTAGGAGGTCTTCCCCTGCTATTTGAAAAGCCGAAATTTTATAGTTACTGGTGTTTTAATTTTATTATGTTAGATTTATTATGAAGCTTTGTTTGATCGAGCAAAAAAATAAAAAAAATAAAAAAAAGATCAGACAGCTCTTTTGTTTCTGTTGCTTCTGAAGATCAAAGATGAATGTAGGATTATTAGATTCCATGCTTAGCTTGTATAAATGAATTTCTAAAATCAGTTTTATTCCAAATCAAAATCATTATGCATTAATATTAGTTTTCTATATAATTCGTTAACATGCAAAATGAGAAACTTGATTGTTCTGTTAGTAAAAATACAAAACGAATCCTTGAATCAATTCTAAATCCTACATGATATAATGTAAATGTTTTTGATTAGATCTGAGAAAGATCATAATTCTCATATCTGTTACTACAAAAAATAGCCCATAATTTTTTTTCATCTGATCACCCATGAAAACTGAGTTAAAAAACCCAAAGAAAAACGGAAGAACAATAAAAGATTTGAGACAAAGAATCATAACATAATCAGATCTATCCATAAGGTTGCCTTTTCAATCCATTGTTTGTGCCTCTTACTGGACCGAGGACTTAAAAGAAATATTCCGTACCATAAATGATTAATTGATGAGATCAAAGCAGAAAGAGAAATTAGTTTTTTTGGATAAGAGAAGAAGACGATTAAATCGCAAGTTTTCGGGTCATGGGTAGAGCCAAAAAATCCAGATGCTTTTGACAATTTCTAAAAATCTAGACCGTCTTTATAAGTTAATCCAATGGTGATAAAAACGTGTTAGATCTTGTAAAATAACACCCTGTCAACGGATCCGTCCTCTTTTATGACACTGAAAAATACCATAAAGTAGTGTAATTCCTAACAAAACAAAGGGCATAGTTGACTTATATACGGAAAAAAATAACGTAAATACTCTCCGTGTTTTTGTATCTCCTTAATCGTTTGTCGTAAATTTTACAAAAGGGAGGGGTAAAAACGCTATCGATGTTTGTCAAAAACAAATCATCGTTTCTTCCTCCTCCTCCACCCTAACCATAGAAACACCATCACCACCATTACTGCCCTCCTCCACCACCCTACGTCATGAAGATGATAATGATCAGAGTTCGTAGCAGAAAATCAAAAACCCAAACATCTCAGTCTACGATTTCAAAACCTTAATCTCAATTCTTTTGTACCCATTGATTTTTTCACCTTTTTCTTCAATTTCATGCCCTAATTTCTTCTTCCTTTTCTGATGCCCTAACTTTTGTAACTCATTTCAATCCTATTAAATTTTGCTTAGTTTTGTTTTTTCTGGTGGATTTCCTTGGAATGAGAGGTTTTGTTTGTGGATGTATAATGTGTTGTAACTGCTGCAACTACCCTCGGCCTGGAAAGGTAATGGATGAATTAGGAATAAATCTCAATAGATAGTCTGAATGAAGAAATAAATCTCATTAGATTTTCTTACATTCTTTTTACCTTAGTGTAGATAAACAACAAGATCCTTCAGTTGAAAATGGGTTCAGAAGAAACTGGCATGGGTGATTCTTTATGCACTAAGAAGAGGAAGGCACAGCTCTCAACTGATTCTTTATGGCTGATTCTTTATAACGTGATGTCATTCTTAGTTCCAAGTATTTCATGGTGTTTTTTTTAAATGGATATTAATTGGGCAGAGATTAGAGATGAGAACTATTCTGATTGAATAATAGAGATAATAGTGGTTTTGTAATCATGCTTACTAAGGATAAGTGATCAAGGGATTCATATACGGTACAAGGTGTTGTTGGTTTCATTCTAGATTTTTTTATAACCAAATAGTCAAGATATGGAATGTTCCATGAATTTACAAGTTTGAGTTATTCATTAAAGTTAATTATCTCTTTGTTGTTGGCATCCTTCGATCTTATAACAATACCAATTCTCCATATGGGAGGACTATGAAGCACTGTTGGAGGAATATGGGGACTGTGGACATGAAGGTTCACTGGATACTTTGTTACACTTAAGAGTCAATCACACTTTTGTAAGTTAAATATCAACCAGTCATACACTCTTTAGCGTTGTTAAGGTCAATGGACCTGTAAGTTGTATCACACAAGCCTTAATACGAATGAATGGGTTTACTTCATTCTCTTGACTTTTGCATTCAGTTGCGTCAAAGTGACGCCTTGAACAGTGATACACCTTTTATGCGTGTACACGTTTAAGCTATTCATTATATTTTTAAAGACAATTAGTCTGCTTTAAATTTTTAATTGTATTTGAGTGTTGCTTGACTACATATTTTTTTTTGCTTGCTTATCAGTTGCTAGAACTTTTATTATAGTCATCGGTATTTCTGTATTATTTGATTGCATTAAATTGAATGGTCACAAAATCATTCAGGCATATGTATGTGCATTTCTATTTCCTTTGCAAAACAACGAAAAACCATACAAAACTTTTATTATAGTCATCGGTATTTCTGTATTATTTGATTGCATTAAATTGAATGGTCACGAAATCATTCAGGCATATGTATGTGCATTTCCATTTCTTTTGCAAAACAATGAAAAACAATACATGAATTCGTATCTTTACAATCGATTCTTTGTCAACATTTACTGGTCCAGATTATATCATCACAATCCATAATGTCGTGCCATCATGGCACGGGTAATCCACTATTGTGTATACTTCAAGAAGTTATATAATGAGTATTTCATATATTTGCTCTTGTATTCGATGATATATATGATGATAGCATCTAATATATAACAAGAAAGAGATTGAGAATTTGAAGCTTAAATTGTCAACTGAGTTTGAGATGAAAGATCTGGGAGAAGCTAAGAAGATTCTTGGTATGGAGATTTAACGTGACAGAGAGAAGGGTAAAGTTTGTTTGTCTCAAAAGACATATTTGAAGAGAATGTTACAAAAATTTGGTGTCTGCGAAGGAATTAAATTTGTAAGGTTTCCCCTTGTTCCTCACTTTAAATTGAATTATGATACGTCTTCTACTACTGAAGAAGAGCATGACTATATTGCCTAAGTCTCATATGCTAGTGCAGTATGTAGCTTGATGCATGCAATGGTGTGTATAATGCCTGATATTTCATGTGATATGTATAATCCTGATAATTGAAATTCGCAAGTTGTGAAATGGATTTTGAGGTATCTTTATGATACAACTGATGTTGGCTTGGAGTTTGTAAAGTAAGATGGAAATAATCAGTTGTGTGTTGGTTGTGCGGATTCTGACGATGCTGGTGATTTGGATAAGAGGCGTTCAACTACAGGGTATGTATTTGCCATGGAAGGTGCACCAGTAAGTTAGAGATCGATTTCGCAGTCTACTGTGGATCTCTCAACTACTGAAGCAAAGTATATATATGGCAGTGACAAAGGTATTTAAAGAGGTTATACGGTTACAGAGTTTGCAAGATGACTTGGGTGTTGTGCAGGAACAACTTCATGTGCATTGTGATAGTCTTAGTACAATTTAGATTGCTAAGAATCAAGTGCATCATGCGAGAACCAAACATACAGATGTGTGATTTCACTTTGTCAGAGAAATTCTTGAAGAAGAAGTCATCTCCTTGTGAATATCGATACCAAAGACAATCCAACTGATATGTTAAAAAAATTGGTATATGGGGTCAAGTTTCTTCATTGCTCGAAATTGATCCACATTCTTCCAGTTTTGGGAGACCTTTCTGGGTAGAGGTTCTTAGGAACATGGTGGAGGCCTTCTAGCAATGCTATTAAGTGAACTACAATCAGTTTGATTCCTTGTAGAGGATATATAGGCATCTTTTGGTATAGTCAGCGTTGGAAGACATAAGTGATTTTGCTATTGATCACATCATGTGCATAAATGCATGATCCAGGGTGAAGAATTATTGACAAAGGTCGGTCGGTGGGTTTTGAGATTTTAGATATCTCAAAATCTAGTCGGTGAAGGTGGTTTTGGGATAAACAGAACCTAGTTGGTTACAAGAGTTAGGATAACTCTTAATGGTTAACTTGATCATAAAGTCTAGGAACTTAATAGATAAGTTAAGGAAACCTTATTCTTGTAGAATGAGTAAAGTGTCCTTACCTATATGTATATAAATAGACAAGTAGAGAACTTAGAAAAATATACCAAAAAATGTTCTTCTCCTCTTGGGTTTTATATGTTTTCTCCTTTTACGATAATATATAAAAAAATTTATTTCTTCTCGATGATTCAACCTCGTTAAATTCTTGTTCTCATCTGTGTTCTTTGCAATTATTAGAATACTATATTGTGTAGCTTTACAAATCACTTCCGCGGGTTTTACCCAACATCCACTTATCTACCAACATATTACTTAGTTTCAATGAGGTAAAATGTAAAAACACTCCGTCCCATTTATATAACCTCTGCTCTAATGGGTAATCTTTTTTCAGGTTAAGCCTGAATATATTTTAAAAAAGAATTTATTTACAGAGCAAGGGGCACCTTACAAGCGCTAGGTGCTCAAAAGATATATTTGAAACGAAAATAAATTATTCAAGCACCTCAATAAAATTGGGGAAACCTGGACTGCAATTATAACTGGTCATGGTGCTAATAATCATACCACATCCCTTCTTAGCCATTAGATCCGTCGAGAAGTTAATTTCTCAAAAAACATGCTCGAAACGGACTTTGCTAAAGTTAGCCCTAGCTGGTAACTATCTCTGTCTAACGAACCATGGGCTTACGTTTCCTTATGCGTAAATTAAGAACAATTTTTTGAGGATCCTTCTCTTTTTGAGGGGGCCATCCCTCAAATTAGGATAAGGTCATTACCAAGTAAAATTATATAATTATTTAATGGCCAAAATGTCTTTTATAAATTATTTTATTTTATTATTTTCTTTTATGTTGTTATTTATTTATTTGGATTTTTTATTGGGTTTGGTTTGGCTAGATTTTTTATTTTTCTAACCGAACCTCAACATATTCTTCATGTACGACGACAAAACTAAGGTTTGGCTAGAAAAAAAACCAGTCGAACCTCAATATGTTGTTCACATGCTAGCCGAACATATTAAGGTTCTCTAAGGGGAAAAAAACTTAGTCGAACCTTGATATGATTTTCAAATTGAAGTTTGGATAGGAAAAAAACCCACTTGAACCTGGATTCGGCTAGAAAAAAAACACGAACCGCACCTGGATTCAGCTAAGAAAAAAAGTCGATTTAGCCGAACAAATTAAAGTTCGGCTAGGAAATATTAAAATAAAAACTAGCCGAACTTAAAAAAAAAAACTACAAAATAATTAATAAAAATAAAAATAAAATATTTGTAAAAATACTAATTTAACTTAAATAAATAAAAGATAATTTAGTCATTTACTAACACTAGGATACCCCATATTACTATATAATCGATTGACTAATCATTAATGGCCTTAAAATTGGGCTGGTCCGAAAAAAGCGTTCTAAAATAAACGGGAACTTTGCTGTCTAGTCCAAAATACCCGGACCGAGTTAACCATAAGTCCACCCAGGAAAACCCATTTATCCATAAATTCAAAAACGTTTTGAAAACTAACAATTACAGTTATACCTCATCACGTGGAATCATCCCACCTCCTCCACCTCCCACACTACTCACTTCTTTAACGGAAATTTAGTTTCAGCTACTACACCCACCACTTCATTACTTCTCTAAAACCCTGAAAATCTAGGGAAAAATCAAAATAAAAAAACACCTGAAACCAAATAAAAAAACAAAGACCAAAAAACAAAAATCAAAATATGTAATAGCAGACTTTAATTTCTTTGAGCATTATACAACTCAAACCTAAGCTACTGTCAGCAACTACTACATATTTTCCACCTAAAATGGGTACCAAGAGAAAAATCAACATAAGAATAAAAGAAACAGTGATGGAAGAACATTATACTCCTCAATCTCCACCATCGAAGAAGAACAAGAAAGCTTCTATAGTAGATTCTATACCAACAAAATCAAAAAAGAAGAAAAACAATGAAGTTGTTGATTCTCCAACAACATAAAAAAAACGAAACAAGTTGTTGTTGATTCTCCAGCAAAATCAAAAAAGAAGAAGAACAAAGAAGTTATTGATTCTCAAACAACATCAAAAAAAATGAAACAAATTGTTGTTGATTCTCCAACAAAATCAAAAAAGAAGAAGAATAATGAAGTTGTTTATTCTCCAACAACATCGGAAAAAAATGAAACAGTTATAGTTGATTCTCCATCTACAAAGAAGAAGAAGAAAGGTCTTCTTAAGAAAGCTCTTGTTGTTCGTTCTCCATCAACATCACAGAAGAAGAAGAAGGAGGGTGTTGTTGTTTATGGTAAAAAAGGTACTGATTCTAATCATCGATGTATATCAATATATAACATACTTTGTTCATGTTATATGAGTTAGATCTAGCATACAGTATCGGTACATATATATATATATATATATATATTTCATGTTATAGCACATAGATATAGCATGCAACACAGGTTATATATTGATATGCACTTGGTTTTTAGTATATACTGATATTGAATTGGATCAGTACATATCAATATATACTTTGTTCATGCTATAGATATAAAGTATATATATCGATGTATACTGTTCTATACTATAGCATCTAGATCTTGCATACAAGATAAATATATATTGATATGTACTTTGTTCTAATCTTGAATTGGATCAGTACGTATCAATGTATACTTTGTTCATAATATAGCAGATAGATATCAACATATGAAAATATATACTTTGTTCTATATTATAATACATATTGATATATTGTAGGGAGCAGAAGTGACTGCTGTTATTATGCCAATCTTGAAAATGAGAAATGACATCGAGAAGATCCTTGTACCGATGTGCCATGGAAACAAGTGTTGGACCCTGCTAGAGTTTGAGTTTGAAACAGAGAAATTTATCCATTACAACTTATCTGTGGAATTCAGGGATCATTGCTATGAGAATGCCAAGAAAATGTCTGAGTACCTGTTCAACCCAATCAATCAGTTCTTGGATGAGCTTCAAAGAAATATGGTGAGCACCGTAAGGTTGACTGACTATGACTGTCCACAACAAGGGATCTGGCTAGACTGCCTTCTGTATGTGATGCATTTTATAAAGAGGAGAACAAAGATTGATCGTGATGGAAAAAGTTTGGGAGATGACGAACAATTGATGAAGAAGATTCAGATGAAAAGAATCAAGTTAACATGTAGGTTGTTGACAGCCACTCCGCCTGAAATCAGTTGGGAACCCTCCCAATGAAAATACATGTTTAACTTCAGAGTAATTCAGATATGTTTGTAGATCTTGGTCTGAGGAGATAAGTTGGTGCATTTTAGTTTTTGCTGGGAAGGGTTTTGTGGATAGAGTGAAGAAGATAATCCTTAATTGTTTCTTATACCACATTTGGCAGGAGAGAAATCTTAGGATATTTTAAAGTAAATTTAGTTATGTTGACCAGGTGGGATTTATCATTATGGAGACAGTGAGAGTTAAGTTTTTGTCTATGAAAGGTAATGTAGTGGATAGTCCTTCTACGCAGTAAGTACTTCAATAACTTTCTTATTGTGTTTACTTATTGAACTTGGTTTCTACCTATTGAACTTGGTTTTTAGCTATTATGTTTATATCAGGATCTTATTATGTTTATATATATATATATATATATGTGATGATCTTTATTAGCATTGTTAGGTTTTTTATTTAATTTTAGAGTTATATAAAAAGGCAGAACATATTGATATGTGCTAGGAAGTACATATTGATATGTATTTCTCTAAACCAATAGATTCATATTCTAAACAAGTACATATTGACATGTACTATGAAGTACATATTGATATGAATTTAAAAACTTACTTTGTTTATCTACATTTTTTTTGTGTTTTTATAACAACTACAAGATTACCAAATAAAAGAAAAACGTATTGGGAATAAAAATCACTAATAACGAACGGGCGCTGCCCCCTCGACCCCCGTATATAATGAATGACATTCAACCACATGTTCATACATCTTTTAAGATGGAGCAAAAAATATAATATTTATATCATCAAATTCTCGTTCTGTCATTAAGAACATAATTCAGTTGGCACACAAATAAGTTCTTAAAAAAGAAACCTAAAAAAATGAGACAAGTATCTTCTAAAAGAATTTAAATCCCAAATGTACTAAAATAACTGTAATGAAATTAATTCTCATTCGTGTATTGGTACTGGCGGATAACATTGCATGTAGCCTTGTTGTGATGAGCTTTCAATTTACAATTTGAACATGTAACATGATTTTTGCTCCTCTCCCATGCACTCTTGATGCGGTTCTTTTTTCTTCTTCCTGGAGGAGCCCTAATAACTATTGGTGGAAGAATAGTATCTTCTGCGATATACTCATCAGGCCTGTGGTATATTGAAAAACATAAATAAGAAAAATCTACTATACTTGTGCAGTTTTTGTTGATGTATGTTACATTAAATATCAATATGTATTATGCTAGTTCTAGTTTATGGTTTATATGTACTGCTTAAAACCATTCTCATGTATGATACTACCATAAAAAAAAAATCAATATATACTGCTTAAAAACTTACCTTTCGTGATTAGGAACAGGTTTAATAGCGATTGAATATAGCTGGCGATAACAGTTAACTTTGAAGTATTCATCGATATAATCAAGGAACTTTCCCCCAGATGCAGCAATAGCTGCAGTAGCATGCGAGCATGGAAAACCATACACGCGCCATCTTTGGCAAGTACAACTCTTTTGCTGTAGATCTACCATATGAGACCTGCACACAAGAAACCAAACATATTATTTATGCAGTATAACTTGATATTTTCCCTACACAAAAAAAAAAAAATATAATCTGCACAATACATATTTGATATTTTCCCTGAAAACTAGTTTAGTGGATATCTCATTTCAAAAGAGCATGTTACCTAAAAAACTAACCTTGGGGAATGAACTTCAAAGGAGTGCGCATATGACTGACTAACTTTCCAATGACGACCAATTTGAATGTGTAGTTCAAGCAAGGCTTGATACACATGGGTTAAGAGTTCCGGATCCATCAAAAGACTTTCTTCACGACGTTCAGACATCAACTCCATTACCCGTAGCCTACATGACAAATAAAAAAAAAAACAAACATATTATACATATAATACATATATACTTGTAGTGTTACAAGAAACTTATAAAAACCTGATTGTGTCAGAGAGAGCACAAGGAGGTAACTTCTTCTCGCGGCGAATTCAATTATTAAAAGACTCGGCAATGCTTGAAGAAGTCTGACCATACCTACAGCCTGGGAAGTATGCACTAGACCACTTTTCCCTAGGAATGTTACGGCAGTATTGAGCAACCCAAGTCCTTCCTAGATAAAACATTTCTTGAAGACCTTCTTCATATCTTGCTGGAGAAAGCGCATATATTGCTTTTTGGAAACAGTCCATAACTTCTTTATATTTTTCATCAGCCTTACTGATGGGTAAGTTCTTTTTCAAGTGGAAAAAAAAATAACTATGATAAGAATCAGGGAAAACTTCAGGAATTGCATTCAACAAACCTTCACCTCGGTCAGTCAAAAAGGTGATGGAACGATGGTCCACAACTTTTTCAAGGTTGTCCATAAACCAATGCCAATTATCATTATCTTCGCCAGGAACTAATGCATATGCAAAAGGATAAAAACCTGAAAAAAAAATATAAAAGACCATATCAATATGTACTTCATGTCTGCACCTTGAAATTATGTTATACCTACAGTGTATATCAATATGTACTTTATGTATGATGTGTATGATCCTAAAGTACATAAAAAACAGTTACATATCAAAATATGTACCATATAAAAAAGTTACCTTGATTGCCGTTAAGACATGTCGCAGCCATTAGACCTCCTTTAAACCTCCCCGTAAGAAATGTCGCATCACAAAAGATCATTGGACAGCAAAGTTTATAACCCTCTCTACAAGCTCCAAAGCAAATAAAAAGTCCGTTGAATCTCTTTGTTGCGTCGTTGAAATCAAAATCAATATAAGACCCTGGGTTGGTTTCCCGAACAGCAGTGACCCACCAAGCAAGATCAGTGTATGACTTTACATCGTCACCAAAAATTATTTGATGCGATAACTCTAATGCATGATATGCGTGGTGATACTTGATGTTGATCCCTCCACCAACTTTAATATAATCCATAATATCTTGTGGCTTTATGAGAGGGTTGTGCTTGACACGCTCATGAACTAAATGATTTACAAGCTTCCTCGAAACAGTTGGACTCCTCAACCTATAACCAGCACCACAAGTGTGCCTACCCACGTAATACTTTATCTTAAACACATCCAAAGACCCGTTCATGGCAACCACATGAAGCATCCAAGAGCAACAGTCATTGCTGCATCTCACTGTGAATCTCTCAAGGTCATTCTTCAAATTTTTAACTTTATATCCAGTCCTCAAACAATATTTCTCACATGTTAACCGAACAGCTTCAACACCACCATGGAAGATGGTTTTTATCTTCAAAAAGATTCTCCCAACCATCAGAAAAAAGAATACTTGCAACCTCTTTACAATCTTTCAAATAATTGTTCCTAGCACTCAAAACCAACTCAGCACTGTTGTCAAGATCAGCACTTCTCAAAGAACTAGATGCACCAGATAAGACAACATCAACATGCAACTCAAAGAAATATGAATTCTTCGTAAAATGTAATGCAGCAATCCCTTGAAGAGATACATCAACAAGGACGGGGACTTTCACTCAATTTTCAACATAATTAACAACAATAGTTGATGGACTCAACCAGCTCCACGCATTACATATAGTAAACTTCAAATCTTCCAAAGTCGAAGATAACGTAACCAAATATGCAATGTGGTGTTGCTTGTGGTATACATGAGAGTAGCAAAAGGTATTTGGATTAGAACCAACACCTGACATGTTGAACCTGAAGAAATGTGATCCAAATAAAATAACATAAACACAAAAATCAAAACATATATTTTAAGATGATAGGAATACTAAATCTACAGTACAACATAATATGTAATATTTTAGAAGTATCACACATATTATAGATTCACACATAACAGACAAACAAAAGCATATTATATGCAGTGCAAAAAAATATGTACTGATTCAAAAATGGTATATCATACAGTATATATAACAAAAATAGCATACTATAAAAACAGTATATATCAAAAAGTTTAGAAAAAGAGTACATATTAATATGTACTGAAGAATCATTCAAAACATCCAGAGGAAAGAACAAAAATCATGATTTCCTGAATAAATAAAAGAAAACCAAATAGAACCTACTATCAAAGAACATGTAATAAAACTGAATACGACAATCTAATGAACAAAATAGAACGATTACAAAAATCAGTTTAAAAAATCAAAAGAAAAACTAAAACACGAACAAAAACGAGATCGATCATGGGATTCAACAAAATGTACACCATACAAATGGTAATCATCAGGATTTCAGTGTAAGAAAACAAACAAAATCATGAAATCAAGTTGATTATAATGATTTCAGTTGAAAAAAAACAAAAACAGAACAAAGCATAACAAAATTTATAAGAGCAGTGAAGAAGATTACAGAAAAATACCTGGAGATTTGAAATCGAAACCCTAAAACTGAAAAACACCAACTGAGGCAGAGAGAGAGGAAATCGGATCTGTGAACTGCCGATTTTTTTTGGAAGATTTGATTTCGGCTATATTTATACGTTGGAACAAGAAAGGGTAAATATGGAATATTCCGAATGTAATTTTCATTACATTCATTTGAGTTGGACGAACGATCCATAAAATCAATCCAAAAATTTATATTTTAGACTAGGGGTTAAATCGGATTAGATGAATAAATTACACTATAAATGGATTTTATATCTAGGATTACGTAATAATTCCTAGAAAATAAACACCCATCCCCATTTCCATCTTACAAAATTATTCGCACTCCTGTCGTGGAGAAATGAATTAAAAATAAATAGTGTTCACGCTTTGGAATTCAACGTTATCATAAATTGACAAAATATATTTGTTTCGTTCTATCATTGTCAAAATCGTTGTGAACGACTTAACGTCATATGAAGAAGTTAATCTACGAAGGTTTTCTATGTGTACGCGTAAGGTGGGAGACTTGGACAGGACACGGTTGTTAACATGACCTTCCTATACGTGTTGTTTGGTAATTGATTTGAGTGAGTCTTGAGGCCAATATTCCTCAATGCATGTTCGTGTTTTAGTAATTAGTATCACCATCCGATGAAATTGATCACTGATTTCAAACTACCTGATTGCAAAATTATTAATTTCTGGATACACAAGATAAAAAACCCTTTAAAAATTACTACTAAAATGAAAATATGTATATATATCTGACATTTTGCCATTTTCCACACGGAGAAGGACCACATCCACTGTATCCCGCCCCACAGGAATAACCAACCTCTGCTATTCACATTAACCACAGTACATCAAAACAGGATACTCTAGCACAGTCCCAACTCATAACTAGGCTAACTGTTGGCATGATTAGGCTAAGTAGCAGTCATTGGGTCCTTCCTAGTAACAAGTCTTCAGGCACACTCATCCTGTCATTGACGTCCAACATTGACTGCACACTCTTTTTTCTTTTTTCTTTTTCTTTTTTTTTTTTGTAAATATCCACAGTTTTTCTTTGGCCTAATTCTCCACCAAACTAGTTTCAGTCGGGATTTTCCGTCGGTAAGTAAAACATTTTCGAACTAGTTTCTCAATTCTCACTTGAATGAGTAATTTGAAATCTTCACAAAATCCACACCATCATAATGATAATCTACTTCAAATTATTTTCTTATGCGGGTGTAAAAGTCTTGAGACGATATCTTTTTCACCCGTAAATAGTCTTAACATCTCATTAACGTGACAATCAAATCATACACATCGTACATTCGTACTAAATTACATTTTCTTAGACGTGGTTTTCTCTTCTTCACTTACTGGTACCATAATTCTGCCCATGTGTTTCTTGGACCAAGTCTTATGTTTTTTAGTTTTAATTACAATAAAATAAAATAACGAAGCAACAAGGATCTTAAACTACGATAATCTAGAAATATGTAATCATTATAATTTTAATAAATTATACTTCTCCCATCTCAGTAATAAATGGTCTATTAAATTTTAAATTTTATCCTACTAATATGATCTATATTATTAAACAACCTGGTTTAATTGGGGACTTATAAAATTAATAGCGGTTTTAGAAAAAAAACAAAATATGATCACCCAAAAGTAATTCCTAAAACCTCTTAGCCATATATTTTCATAAATGATTAAACTACCCTCATTTGATTAGTCCTAATATATGATTAGTTTAGTTAATTAATTAGATTAGATTAGGCATATAGATTATGGTTATGATTAAAGTTAGAGAATTTTTTTTTATGAGCAGAGAAGAAGAGAGGCTTATGGAGTGAAAAAAGTGAAAAAAGTGAAAAAAGTGAAAAACAAAATAAAGATCCCATAACTCAAAACACTCAGGTTAACTACCAATAGCTTACTAATGATCAAAATTTTTGTTAAAATCGTAGAATCATTATGGGAAAGAAAACACACAGTGGAAGGGTCTTCATGGTCGTGAGATTACTACCAAGAAGATTCTGCAAAGGTCTTCATGGTCGTAACATCCAACACTGACGACCCTTATCTGCAAATTTGCCAGGCTATGAAAAATCGTCATGGTCGATAAAAATAGACCATATCATCTTCACTTTTTCCTGGAAGTTTTAGTGTGATAGGATCGCATCGGTTCACACCCTAAACCATGACGACTCCAATCTACCATTATTTGGGTGAGTTGGAGTCGTCATGGTCGACACCAATAAACAATGAATACCCAATTAGATTATGAGGTCGTTATGGTTTATCGAAGGGTCGTCACAGATTATATAAATAGGGTCGGCATGCTTTAGGTAAAAACCGATGCGACCCTAAATAGACTCTTCGTCTTCAGGAAAAAACCAGTAAGGGTCGTCATGGTCGAAAACAAAAAACAATGACGATTTTTCATAATTTTAAAATGCATATGAAAAGTCGTCATGGTCTAAGATTTGGGACCATGACGACTTTTACAGAATTGATTTCAAAAAAAAAAAAGGAATAAGGGTCGTTAGGAAGAGGAGAAGAGGAAAAGGTGAATGATTTTAGGTTTTGATTTTAGAATAAAAAAGGGATGATAGGTTTAAAGATATTAGGATTTTATGATTATTTATTAGGGAAGGGAAATGTAGTATTTACACCACCTTTTGACCCCCCTATAATTTTTGGTATGTGGATAAATTTGAAATAGCCCCCTATTAATTCTACAAGCCCCCGTTTAAACCAGGTTAAACAAGGGTATATTTCTAAAATTACCATTTTAATTGATTATTGTTAGTATAAAAAATATGTATAATTTGATAACCATGTTTATATTCTTTACATATGTGTTTTAAAATGCTTTTTAATGGTATAAAGTTTACGAATATTCGTGGTATAGTTTGAGAGATATATCAATTTTAAATTTTACTAATTATCATCCATAAGGGTAATAATTGGAAAAAATACTTAAAAATAATCTTCTCTCCTTGCCTTAAGAATTGTGCAATCTTAAACTAGGTCATCTATTAGCGGGACGGAGAGAGTATTAAATGATTAGATGGATAAAATTTACACTCTCCGTCCCGGTTTAGATGATAGTTTGGGAGTTTTCACGTAGATTAAGAAATGAAGAGAGATATGAAATCTTTCATCTATGCCCTTGAAAAAAATCTCCAAACATTGATTGCTCTTAGTGCATTTATAAATAAACTTATAATTCCAAGATAAAATGTATGGAAAAATATGAAAACTATTAAATAATGAGGGTGTTTGGTAAAAATTATCATTATCATTTATGATTATAGATAATCATAAATTGAAAAATAATTATGATATTAATCATTATTATAATAAATTTTAACAAACAACTTTTTGGGATAATTGATTATCTAAAAAAAAATCATTTAAATGATAAGTTGTTTGGTAAATATGTTTTTCATTATCATTTTAATTTTCTTTTAAAATTAGAAATACACAAATTTAACCATGGTTCAATACATCAACAATTTGATAATAGCTGGTTTCAGTATTTAAATGCATCGGCTATTTGATCTCTCATGTGGTTCATTTTACTTCTTCTTTGTTGATGAGCATACATACCACTATATGCGGGTTCATCGGGCGGGGACGTATCAACATCTATGACATTATCTTCATTTGCATAATATGCAAATAGTTCATCAGACATGGACTCAATCCTAATAAAATTGTTAATTGCACATGTTGCTACTAATATTTGTACTTGGGTGTTGTATGGAAATGAGGCTGGATCCCTCAGAATTGGAAAACAAGATTTGAGAACTCCAAAACTTCGCTCGATTCATTCCTTAACGAGGAATGCCCAAAATTAAATAACTCATTTGCAGTGAACCTTCGATTACTTCCTCTTCTACGATCGTGCAAGTGATATCGAACTCCTCGATATGGAGCGAGAAAACCAGGCATGTTTGGATATCCATCATCAACGACATAGTACTTTCCTGCAAGTAAAAAAAGAACATCGAGTTAAGAATTCTTGGTCATAAGTAGAAAAATCATAATCAAATTTCCATATTTTGATACAACTATGTACAGGTCAAAGTTTAATGCCATCAATGTAAATGAAGATACATACATGCTGAGGTATTGAAGAAAACCACACAACCAGGTCTGCTTTGGACCTGAACTTATACCAATGAACATTCAAAGATATTCAGAGTAAATTTGTGTCTAAACTTTGTTTCGTAGATTCTTGTCGAAACCTTAGGTTAATCATCACTTTTCGTGAATATTGATCTGAAACCAATAATGACATACAAAAGTATAAAAAATATTGAAATTATTATAGATGAAGTTCTTGTTTATATTCCTGATATTGGTTTTTTATCTAATGGGGTGGAGGATTATTGTGTTGTTGAAGGACTGGTCACTTCGTTTGATATTGTTGCAAATGTTGAATACTATCTATTTCTGGGAGACTTAATGGTAAGAGAGCTACCAGTGGAAAGGAGGTTCCAGTTTTTTTTTTTGGGTATTGGTTTTGTGGTAGGTGGGGTGGAAGTTTCTGGTATAGTAGAAGGACCGGTCACGTTTTTGGCTGCTGGCGATAGGATCTAAAATATATACCAAGTCGGGTCATTTCTCAAAATTCTATTTAACAACAGAACTAAGTCCAAACCATTCAAACTCATAAAACATGCTACACATTGCAATAGTAAAATAAATTTAATACAACAGGGAATATAAGATCATTCGGATGCAAAAAAATCCAACTACATATGCTTTAAAATTAACTGACCTTTAGGGGCATGAGGAAACATGAGTCTTCTATTACTTAAACCTTCCCATAAAATTCTTGAGTCATTTGCAGATCCTTCCTACCCAGCATAAATATATGTGAACTTCAAATCAAAAGAACATGCCGCCATAACGTTCTGAGATATATTTCCTTTCCTATCAATGTAAGGTGTTTGTTTGGCGAGTGTTACAATGACTTTAATATGAGTTCCATCTATCGCGCCAATGCAATCCTATAAAATAGGTATGGATATCTACAACATAATTTAAAAAACGAAAAAAAAAACAAGACAAAGCTATGATAGATTTCGTATATGTACCTTGAACCATGGGTAATATTTAGTTTTGTTGAGAATTTCAACTGGAGTCTCAGAAAAAGAAGAAGGTTTTATGAGTTCTTTCGAAAGTTCCATGATAGCTCCCAATACTTCATTGAAGTATCTACTTATAGTTTCACCGGAATGTTTAAATCTTTCTTGTAACATTCTGTTATTTTCATTGTGTCCAATGGTGAGAAGAAAAATTGCCAACTGCTCTTCTATAGTAACCCATCGACTGTCATGTAACAATTCCCTTTCTCTTAGAATATGAGACAACCTTAGAAAAACAAATTTCTCCATGCGATACTGCTCATAACATCTATGCGGATGGCCATGCAAAATCTCTTGCATGTGTTAATATCCCGTTAATATAGAATTTCTACAAGGTTCCCTGTATATACGACCCTTTTGGTTCTCAATAACTGCTCCAACCACAAGTAATAAGGTGCGGTCTTCAAGCTCTTCGTCGGAGTCAATATCCTAATAATTCAGTACATATGGATATGAAATTAAACAAGATTACAAGCAAATGATAACTAGTACAATAAGGACAATGAGATGGTTTAAATTTTCACAGTGGTGATGCTAAGTAATTGAATCGATAAATGTATATGGGACAGTTTCTGAGTTGAAGGCTCGACAGTTGACAAACTAACGAGGGTCACAACTATGTCTCTATGGATGATACTGCAGACCAACTTACATATAAAACCAAATCATTTTACATGGTTAACTCAGATAAGTTGACTAACATATATCAAGGAAATATACAGTATTATACCGTATCGAGGAGAGCTCCCAGGCGATCACCGAAAGTTATCTCCACAAGAGTTGCATTTGGATCCGAATCCTGATCAATTATTACTTTGGGAGTAGGAACTGTATCAGTCCCGCTAGAACTTCCATCCTGTTATACCCAAAAAATTTAAGTACTTCATCAACCGCAAAATATTAAGCACATAAATATTACTAACAATGTCTGAAATATAACTTTGCAATACCAATACAGAAGCTGTAGATGAAGCTCGTGGGACTTTCACAGCTACAAAAGATGACAATCTGAAAAAGCCCAACCACGTAACTAACACAGAAATAACGACTAGCTTAAATTATGAGCAAGAAATAACTGGAACACAATTCTACGGGAAAGAATATGCGCTAGTGTTCATTCAAATAAAGGAATCTGGTAATGGGTCACTAAGTTATATATCCCAACCATACATGCCCAGGCTAACCAATATAGCTTGTGTAACTAACCTATGTGAGCTCCCAACAAATGGTATCACCCAATGATTAGTTTCTCTCATTGAATGTTTCTATTTAGAAATTTAAAAATTTAGAAGCTTCCAAATAAAATCAGTTGGACAAATTGAAGAGACAGAAGCAGTCCACATTCAAAAGTTTTTGACTTATTTTACTACTATCAAAAGGGTGGACATCATGATCACATAGGTGATGGGAAGCAACTAAATTCAAACACAGGTGCCTAATTGCTACCACTGCGAAATGCAAGGGAACACCCAAAATCTAATAGATCCCAAACTCAAGTCTGGTTATCGTGGTTTTCCAATCATTACACACAATTGTCACCCTGCAAAGGTGCAAAGGGGAACGATAATTCCATTAATTCTGTCAATACACGATAAGAGTATTTATTACTAAGATTAGCATACTACCAACCCATCAATTAAGGAAAAGGAAACTGATAGGGCAAGCGTGTCTTGAAGCCAAGTTTTCCCAAAAGCATAGCACTGTTTTCTGTTAAGAAGGAAATATGGCAAGTTACAATAAATGAATAAGAAAGAAAAACATTAGATCAAGTTGGAGATAAAGATTTCTTAATCTTTGCAACTTGGCCATATATAGATGATGTATAGTGAAGTTTAGTGAAAACCTAGAGGTATGCATAGACTATAATAGTAAACAAGAAGTCATTTTCAGGATACATTAGTTTACAAGCAGACTGCAGACTCATCTCCATATCTAGGATTACTTGCAGAGGTAAAATGCTATCCCTATTGGATGTTTCTTAAACTAAGAACACATCACTTTCAAGCAAAACCAAACTTTTTAAACTATTTGGCACTTAATGGAGATATACAATGCGAAAAGTAAATGATTAAATAGCGAAGAAAATAAAAAATAAAAAAATAACTAAGATGAAGTTTCTGGGTAATTTACATGATATATAACCCACTATAATTTATCAGACTTATCGCACAGGATATTGAATTAACCTACTCTGACCTACCAGAACCAAGCCTGGGATATGTGAGGCTGGACTTACATGATAGATATAACCCACTATAATTAATCAGACATATCGCACAGGATATGTGAGTCTGGACTTGAATTAACATGCTCTGAGCTTCCAGATACAAGCCTAGTTAATATCAAACTCGAACATTTGCCTAGGAAGAGGGTCTTGTGTTATGACTGTGCGTTCATGCCAGATAGTAGGATATGTTTTTGAATTGAGTGCTTAACCCAGAGTAATAAAGATAGGGAACAATTATTGTTCTCCAGTATGGCAAGGCAAGGAAAGGCATGACATAACAAAGAAAAGCGCCAATTCCTTGTCTTTTTCATAGCTAAAGAACAAGTTTTACCTTTTTAGTAACTCTACTACAAACTAAACTCTTGACTCGACAGTATTCAGCCGAATAAGTTTTACAGCTCTATAAGACTACAGAACCAAAATGAGCTAAGATTACTATCAAAATAGATCCCTGAGAAAATGTATTTCTGAAGATGATTTATGGAAATCAGGCATTCTAGTTTATCAACAATCGTTCATGAAACCAACTCCTACTGCATCAGCAGAGTGCAGGTGACAACATGCCATATTATTGATTAATTAATTCGTCATCAATTGTTCGATAAAGATATAATGATTCTAGAAAAAATATAATGATTCCAGAAAATAGGGGTTAAGTTTTAGTCGCTGAGTTGTGCTATTACAGGTTATGCTAAGCAAAATCAACAATTTTTCAGCTGAAAAACCATTCAAATGGGCACAACATCAAACCAAACTGTTCTACCTAAAAATGGCTTATTCTATCTAAACGTCTTACCCGAGAATTTATGTCCACTTTGATATCAGCTCCGATGTTCTTATGTTCAGCTGGGTGTTCACGTCTGCTAAGAATATCTCACCTCTTTTTGTTCCAGATGAACAAATTGCCTACAGAAGCAAACAACAAGAACATAGTCAGACAATTCTGACCTCAAAAACCATGAACAAATTTTAGATTACACAACAAATCCAATAAATATTACATATTACAAAATACACAATGTACTAACTAAATCACAGAGATTAAGAATCACATTCATAATGCCAAGTTACCAAAACCAAATCTATTAATAAGTGAATCCATAATCAGTAAACCTACTAGTTATTTAACATCCGCGTCTTTAGCATTCTCACAATAAACAAAAACAACCAGTTCAAATTAAAAATAAAACGACCATTTTGACGAAGGTTCAAATGACATAAACATTATCCTAATACTCTAAGAACTCTCGCAAACTCTAAGACCCAAGATTCTTCAACCATTCCTTTTGATTACTAGATCTAGTGACATAAAAACTTGTCTCCATCCGACATCTTGAAACTTCTCCAACGCCCCCATTAGACTTCGTACACTCACGCCATCAAGAGATTGCAAATACTTGGTACAATTCGGTATGGAATAAGGGTCCTTATCCAAATCAGTAACGTATTTAGCTTTTGTCGCATCAACAATAGCAAACAAAGCTTCACTTAATCCAGCGGAACCAGTAGCTCTTTTAGTATGACCATAATCATTTGTTGCTGGAGCTTTTCATTTTCCTCTTTCATTGGTTTTCTCGTTTGAGCTTTCACTTACTTCCTCCACTCCAACAACGGACGATCCTTGCCTTGAGGACTTCAAAGGAGTATCAACATCTACGTTTTCAGCGGAAGCATATGCATTAGAACCCGTTGCAGTTGAATCACCGAAAATGGTACACAAGTCTTCATAAATAGGGCAACCAATTGTCTTGTACTTTTTTTTATCTATTGCCCACAACAAATCACAAATAAAAATACAACCTATAATAACAACAAAGAGGATGATATCAATTTACCTTGAGATATGCGTCCCACACTCCTTCTTCTTCCTATTAAAAAAAATAGGAAGAAGAAGAAGAAGAAGAAAAATAAGGGTTAGTTGATATCTATTTTTTTATTTGAACTTGATTTGGGTGTTTTTCCAATAATTGGAATGGTTATTTTTACAATCTGCTTGTAAGAAAGGTACTCAGAATGATATTGGCATAGACTAAGTTTTGTGTACTAACATTTTTTTAACAATTGGATTCAATAGAATGTCAAATGAAACTGCCAAATGAACTGTTAATATGGAAAAAACCTTGTGTGAACTTCTGATCACTCAAATGCTTGGTGGTAAGAGGCCAAAATCTTTTTTGAAAGCAGCATGGACTGAAGTCAAAAATGAGCTCAACAAGAAATATAAACAAGATTTGAGTATGGAGCAAATTAAGAATAGATATAGTGTGTTGATGGGTAGATACAATGAAGTTAAGAAACTCATGTCCCTTAGTGGTTTTGAATGGGATCCCGAAGAGAAAAAAATTATAGTTGATGACGAAGGAGTGTGGGATGCATATCTCAAGGTAAATTGATATCATCCTCTTTGTTGTTATTATAGGTTGTATTTTTATTTGTGATTTGTTGTGGGCAACAGATAAAAAAAAGTACAAGACAATTGGTTGCCCAATTTATGAAGACTTGTTTACCATTTTCGGTGATTCAACTGCAACGGGTTCTAATGCATATGCTTCTGCTGAAAACGTAGATGTTGATACTCCTTTGAAGTCCTCAAGGCAAGGATCGTCCGTTGTTGAGTGGAGGAAGTAAGTGAAAGCTCAAACGAGAAAGCCAATGAAAGAGAAAAATGAAAATCTCCAGCAACAAATGATTATGGTCAGACTAAAAGAGCTACTGGTTCCGCTGGATTAAGTGAAGCTTTGTTTTCTATTGTTGATGCGACAAAAGCTAAATACGTTACTGATTTGGATAAGGACCCTTATTCCATACCGAATTGTACCAAGTATTTGCAATCTCTTGATGGCGTGAGTGTACGGAGTCTAATGGGGGCGTTGGAAAAGTTTCAAGATGTCGGATGGAGACAAGTTTTTATGTCACTAGATCCTAGTAATCAAAAGGAATGGTTGAAGAATCTTGGGTCTTAGAGTTTGCGAGAGTTCTTAGAGTATTAGGATAATGTTTATGTCATTTGAACCTTCGTCAAAATGGTCGTTTTATTTTTAATTTGAACTGGTTGTTTTTGTTTATTGTGAGAATGCTAAAGACGTGGATGTTAAATAACCAGTAGGTTTACTGATTATGGATTCACTTATTAATAGATTTGGTTTTGGTAACTTGGCATTATGAATGTGATTCTTAATCTTTGTGATTTAGTTAGTACATTGTGTATTTAGTAATATGTAATATTTATTGGATTTGTTGTGTAATCTAAAATTTTGGGTGTTCCCTTGCATTTCGCAGTGGTAGCAATTAGGCACCTGTGTTTAAATTTAGCTGCTTCTCATCACCTATGTGATCATGATGTCCACCCTTTTGATAGTAGTAAAACAAGTCAACAACTTTTGAATGTGGACTGCTTCTGTCTCTTAAATTTGTCCAACTGATTTTATTTGGAAGCTTCTAAATTTCTAAATAGAAACGTTCAATAAGAGAAACTAATCATTGGGTGATACCATTTGCTGGGAGCTCACATAGGTTAGTTACACAAGCTATATTGGTCAGCCTGGGCATGTATGGTTGGGATATATGACTCAGTGACCCATTTCCAGATTCCTTTATTTGAATGAACACTAGCTCATATTCTTTCCCGTAGTATTGTGTTCCAGTTATTTCTTGCTCATAATTTAAGCTAGTCGTTATTTCTGTTTTAGTTACGTGGTTGGGCTTTTTCATATTGTCATCTTCTGTAGCTATGAAAGTCCCACGAGCTTCATCTACAGCTTCTGTACAGGTATTGCAAAGTTATATTTCAGACATTGTTAGTAATATTTATGTGCTTAATATTTTGCGGTTGATGAAGTACTTAGAATTTTTGGGTATAACAGGATGAAAGTTCTAGCGGAACTGATACAGTTCCTACTCCCAAAGTAATAATTGATCAGGATTCGGATCAAATGCAACTCTTGTGGAGATAACTTTCGGTGATCGCCTGGGAGCTCTCCTCGATACGGTATAATACTGCATATTTCCTTGATTATATGTTAATCAACTTATCTGAGTTAACCATGTAAAATGATTTGGTTTTAAATGTAAGTTGGTATGCTGTATCATCCATAAAGACATAGTTGTGACCCTAGTTAGTTTGTCAACTGTCGAGCCTTCAACTCAGAAACTGTCCCATATACATATATCGATTCAATTACTTAGCATCACCACTGCGAAAATTTAAACCATCTCATTGTCCTTATTGTACTAGTTATCATTTGCTTGTAAGCTTGTTTAATTTCATATCCATATGTACTGAATTATTTGGATATGGACTCCGACGAAGAGCTTGAAGACCGCACCTTATTACTTGTGGTTAGAGCAGTTATTGAGAACCAAAAGGGTCGTATATTTAGGGAACCTTGTAGAAATTCTATATTAACGGGACATCAACACATGCAAGAGATTTTGCACGGCCATCCGCATAAATATTATGAGCAGTATCGCATGGAGAAATTTGTTTTTCTAAGGTTGTCTCATATTCTAAGAGAAAGGAAATTGTTACATGACAGTCGATGGGTTACTATAGAAGAGCAGTTGGCAATTTTTATTTTCACCATTGGACACAATGAAAATAACAAAATGTTACAAGAAATATTTCAACATTCCGGTGAAACTATAAGTAGATACTTCAATAAAGTATTGGGAGCTATCATGGAACTTTCGAAAGAACTCATAAAACCTTCTTCTTTTTCTGAGACTCCAGTTGAAATTCTCAACAAAACTAAATATTACCCATGGTTCAAGGTACATAGATGATATCTATCATAGCTTTTTCTTGTTTTTTTTTTTTCGTTTTTTAATTTATGTTGTAGATATCCATACCTATTTTACAGGATTGCATTGGCGCTATAGATGGAACTCATATTAAAGTCATTGTACCACTCGCACAACAAACACCTTACATTGATAGGAAAGGAAATATATCTCAGAATGTTATGGCGGCATGTTGTTTTGATTTGAAGTTCACATATATTTATGCTGGGTGGGAAGGATCTGCAAATGACTCAAGAATTTTATGGGAAGCTTTGAGTAATAGAAGAATCATGTTTCCTCATGCCCCTAAAGGTCAGTTAATTTTAAAGCATATGTAGTTGGATTTTTTTGCATACGAATGATCTTATATTCCCTGTTGTGTTAAATTTATTTTACTATTGCAATGTGTAGCATGTTTTATGAGTTTGAATGGTTTGGACTTGGTTTTGTTGTTAAATAGAATTTTTAGAAATGACCCGACTTGGTATATATTTTAGATCCTATCGCCAGCAGCCAAAAATGTGACCGGTCCTTCTACTATACCAGAAACTTCCACCCCACCTACCACAAAACCAATACCCAAAAAAAGCAACTGGAACCTCCTTTGCATTAGTAGGCCTCCAACCATTAGGTCTCCAAGAAATAGATAGTACTTCAACATCTGCAACAATACCAAACGAAGTGACCAGTCCTTCAACAACACAATAATCCTCCACCCATTAGATAAAAAACCAATATTAAGAATATCAACAAGAACTTCATCTATATTAAATTCAATATTTTTTGTACTTTTATATGTCATTATTGGTTTCAGATCAATATTCACGAAAAGTGATGATTAACCTAAGGTTTCGACAAGAATCTACGAAACAAAGTTTAGACACAAATTTACTCTGAATATCTTTGAATGTTCATTGGTATAAGTTCAGGTCCAAAGCAGACCTGGTTGTGTGGTTTTCTTCAATACCTCAGCATGTATGTATCTTCATTTACATTGATGGCACTAAACTTTGACCTGTACATAGTTGTATCAAAATATGGAAATTTGATTATGATTTTTCTACTTATGACCAAGAATTATTAACTCGATGTTCTTTTTTTACTTGCAGGAAAGTACTATGTCGCTGATGCTGGATATCCAAACATGCCTGGTTTTCTCGCTCCATATCGAGGAGTTCGATATCACTTGCACGACCGTAGAAGAGGAAGCAATCGAAGGTTCACTGCAAAAGAGTTATTTAATTTTGGGCATTCCTCGTTAAGGAAAGCAATCGAGCGAAGTTTTGGAGTTCTCAAATCTCGTTTTCCAATTCTGAGGGATCCAACCTCATTTCCATACAACACCCAAGTACAAATATTAGTAGCAACTTGTGCAATTCACAATTTTATTAGGATTGATTCCAGGTCTGATTAACTATTTGCATACTATGCAAATGAAGATAATTTCATAGATGTTGATACGTCCCCGCCCGATGAACCTGCATTTAGTGGTATGTATGCTCATCAACAAAGAAGAAGTGAAATGAACCACATGAGAGATCAAATAGCCGATGCCATGTATAGATTTAAATACTGAAACCAGCTATGATCAAATTGTTGATGTACTGAACCATGGTTAAATTTGTGTATTTCTAATTTTAAAAGAAAATTAAAATGATAATGAAAAACATATTTACCAAACCACTTATCATATAAATGATTATTTTTTTTAGATAATCAATTATCTCAAAAAATTGTTTGTTAAAATTTAGTATAATAATAATTAATATCATAATCACTTTTCAATTTATAATTATCTATAATCATAAATGATAATGATAATTTTTACCAAACACACCCTATATATTATCTTTATCTAGTAATTTTTGGTTTATGATTTTTTTCTAAGTTAACTGACTTCTTATCAATTTTATTCAATTGAAAACCTTAAAATGCAATGTAATTATGGGCATAAATTTCAGAAATGTCATAACTAACTATATCTTACAATTTGACAAGCAGTTTGATGTATTCGCAAACCAAAAGATAAATAAAAAAACAGTAAGAAATTTTACGACATTTGACCGCCTAGCCGAATCTAAATTATTACTTTCAGTACATAAATTATCCTCTCTAAGAGTAAAGTCAGTGGGATGAGTATATTGGTTAAATTTGTCAATAATCCTCCACAGTAGGATAGACAAACCTTAAAAATGATTTGGCAAATGGTATTTGTAGGAGTTTGCCTATCACATCCTAGGTTAAACCGATCGATTCAATGTGGGACGATCGGTCCAACTTGAGTCGATCGACTCTTCCTAAACAGAAGGAAATTAGTTTTTTTTTTTGTTTTTTTGGTCCCACTAAACTAAAAAATATATTTATTTATATAAAAGACAGATCCGTTTAATTAAAAATAATATTTATTTATATAAAAATTGGATCCATGGAAGAATTGAGTTTGGGGGTACTTCGTTTTAGTCTCAAGCAAAATGTATAAATCAGTTGGGTAACCACTTTCTTGGTCAAAATGTACAAAATATAACAACTATATCTGCTGCTAGGTGCACACGCTATCTTAGAATTGCTTTCCCACCTGGAGTTTCAAGTGTTTTTATATTATCTTGGTCTGTTGTGACTTTTTCTTTTTGTTATTAGTACCAAAAACTAAAGAAGAAGATATCATCAATATTAAGGATCAGATTTTGAGTTTTAGAGTATCATCACCATCCATGGGTAACTGTTTTGGTAGTTCAGGGAAAGTAGATAATGTTCAAACCTCAACAACTAATACCTCTACCAACAATTCAGGTGAACTTTTTTAGAACACATAATATCGTTCTGTGAATAAGTTTTGTTTTCTTAGTATTTGATTTTGCTAAATTCGTCCTTTATATTATAGGTGGCTCAAAAATCTTAAGTGCAACGAGTATATCCCCACCTTCTTCTACTCTTCCTACACCAAGATCTGAAGGTGAGATTTTGTCATGCCCATATTTGAAGGCCTTCACTTTCAGTGAACTAAAGAGTGCAACTAGAAACTTTCGTCCAGATAGTCTTATCGGAGAAGGAGGATTCGGTTGTGTTTACAAGGGATGGATTGATTATCAAACTCTAGCTCCTTCAAGGCCTGGTTCTGGCATGGTTGTTGCTGTCAAGAAGCTTAAACCTGAAGGTTTTCAAGGTCACAAGGAGTGGTTGGTAGGTCATCTCTAACTCTCTCGTTTCCTTTTATTCATTTGTTTGTTTGGGTGTTATCTGCTTTTGCTAATGACATTTAGAGTGTCCTTTTGACAGACGGAAGTTAACTATCTCGGCATGCTTCATCATCAACATGTTGTTAAACTCATTGGATATTGCATGGATGGCGAGAATCGGCTTTTGGTATATGAGTTCATGCCCAAGGGCAGTCTGGAGAACCACTTGTACAGAAGTAAGTCAAGGAATCTTAAAATGAAAAAAAACACCTATTCGTTTTAAATTTCTGAAAGAATCACTGCTCTATTTGTAACTGCTAACTGTAATTTGTGTTTTCTGTTGCAGGAGGTGTCCAACCACTTTCTTGGGCAATTAGGATGAAAGTTGCCACAGGAGCTGCTCGAGGGCTTTGTTTCTTGCATGATGCAGAATCACAAGTTATATACCGTGACTTCAAAGCTTCTAATATCCTTTTAGATGTGGTATGTTCCGAAAAAAAATGAAAATTGAAAACTATAAGACACATTGTAAAGTATCTCCGGTGTTTTTTCACATACATCTAAGTTAGCTTGAATTTATGTTTACATGATTTTATTGCAGGAATTCAATGCAATGCTTTCTGACTTCGGCTTGGCAAAGGCTGGCCCTACTGGTGACAGGACTCATGTTTCTACTGAAGTCATGGGTACTCAAGGCTATGCTGCACCTGAATATGTTGCCACAGGTTTGTATAAATTAGCTTTACTTTCCTATTCCTTTTCTAGTTTTCTTCATTTTAACAGTTTCACCCAGTTACAAAGCGAATTATTTACCACTGGATAATAGAAACAATCAAGTTTGAAGAAATCAATCACTAAAAGTATATTACTTGAGCAGGTCGATTATCAGCGAGGAGTGATGTTTACAGCTTTGGGGTTGTATTGCTAGAACTCCTGTCAGGACGTCGTGCTGTAGACAAGAGTAAGTCTGGTGTGGAACAGAATCTAGTTGATTGGGCAAGGCCGTATTTGAGCGACAAGCGTAAGCTATTCCGTATTATGGACACAAAGATGGAAGGGCAATATCCGCAAAAAGGAGCATTTATGGCTGCAACTCTCGCCTTACAGTGTCTAAGCACCGACCCTAAAGTTCGACCACAAATGGCTGAGGTCTTAGAGAAACTAGAAGAAATCCAAGCACCAAGGAACTTGGTTAGAAACTCCCCATCAGAACAGTCCAGTCCCTCAAACAGATCCCCACTGAGACTTAGTCATCATCATCCTACACCTTCAAATCTTACTCCTCGTGGCTCCCCTCTGCCCTCTCGATCCCCCTTTCCCTCTCGGTCACCATTGCCTACCTGCAAGCAGTCACCTCAAGTTCGCTAAGAAATTGGATAAACATACTCGTCCCATCTAGCTTCTCCTTTGTATTTTACTTTCCTTTCTGATAATTTATTGAATTCAGCTATGTCTGGGTTTTTTCCCGATTTTTTGAATCTGAGCCACTTCGGCCAATTCCTCTCTTAGTATGTTTTGTGTTCATGGATTATTCCATTTTCCTGAAATAAATCCAATCTATAGTCTTAAAAGCCGTATGGCGGAATGTACAAGGTTTTTGTATCTCTGATAAAAAAGAAGCAGAAGGTAAACATAAGGTTCTTCTTTCCTTTTTATTTATACTGTATTTTATTGCCAGGGTAAATATAAGCATCAATTAAGACATCCGCCCAACATTTTCCTTCCTTACTCAGACCAGAATGAACTCAGAGAATTGCAATACTAACAGTTGCATATCATAAAAAGTAAAAACTGAGTAGAACTGAAGTACTTAAAACTGTTGATTATGTTTCTATGGTTTCTTACAAGGTTATTCTAGGAGACACATGATTCCATGGCCCACTTAAAAAGCTGCTGCCTGCTGCCATATCACAATGACAGTTGCTCCATGAAAGTTATCCTTCATAAGATAAATGCCTCCACAGCCACTTTGCAGGTTCTGATATCATCATGATCTTTTTCTCGCAAAATTAAACTAATAAATCTAGTCCAACTAATCCCAACTGTCTAAACTGTTAAATACCCATATATTGATCACCTACCTTTCTCAGACAAATGCAAAAATAGTAGAAGCCCTCTTTTATCCTCGGGCACTTGATTGCCCCGAATATGTGACAGAACTACACGCGTTAAAGTCTGCATCAATGAATGACTCCTGTATACAAAACTCTAATCGGAAATCTGCATCGTGTATATAAAGAATTATGCAACATTCTTTGAGTTGCATGAAGCCGCTAAGATATCTCTGCTACTTTGGCGCCTGCACTAGTCTGAAAGATCCAGATCTCTTGATGGAAACCACACTACCTGCTCCTACTGAGATTTTAAGGATGCAAGGAAAGGTTTCCAACCAGTTAAATTTGTTTTCAGCATGCAGCCATTTAGGTCTAGCAGATGAAGGGCATAAGTGCTCTCTATTCATGGTAGAGCAACACACTGGATGCACGGTGGATTTTCTATGTCAAGTAGGACTGGTTATTGAGGCATATGAGTTCATGTAGAGTATGCCAGTGACCCAGAATGTGATTATGTAGCAGTTTGGATCATGTAAAAGTCTAGGAATATAAAACTGGCTAATCAAATCAAGAATTATTTGCTCGAGTAGGAGCCTGAAGACAGCAGAGTTGAATACTTGTATCGTATGCACATGCAACTATAAGTGGATGGGATAATGTCCAAAGGGTAAGAACAGAAACAAGGACAAGGGGGCCATGTAAATAGGATTCTGGTTCGAGATCTATAGAAGTCATTTAAAGACTCAAGTGCTATTAAGCACTTAAGCATAAGTTAATGACTAACCATGCATTGCCCTCTGCTTTTATTTAACAAGCAGTACGTATTTTCTTCACAGTACATGTTTGAATTGAAGCTCTAGTAATGTTTGCCGTAAACTAGAACTAATGAATTATTCCTATTTACTATTTACTATTTGTTGCATACTCACTTCTCGAGAATAAATTCTTGAATTTCAATTCATGTATGCCGGGCAACACCCTGAATTCTCACCATGATGTCGTCTCCAACTTTGAGTGAAGTCACAGGAATTGCGGTTTTGGTTGGTTTAGTACCTGTAAAATATTAGGGATAGTTATAAAAATCTGC
>JAJJMC010010016.1:3550054-3567448 GCA_023531435.1 Papaver californicum | reverse complement strand
CTCAAGAACACTCAAGAACAAGAGAGAATGATTGAATGAGAGAATTAAGTTTGTATTACTCTCTACTTGAATAATTGGATTGTTGGATGATTACAAATGAGAATGGCATCCCTATTTATACTAGTTGGGAGCCAGGAATGTTCTAGAAACTTATCTAAGATCTATACAAATGTATGGCTAGGATCTACTTCTAGATTATTCCAATCTTATCCACAAATATCTACACTATTCTAGAATGTTCTAAGAAAAGGACAAATGGTAGAAGATTCTAGAATGAGGCTAGCCACTTAGCCAAAAGGGCTAGCCAAGGTGGTGCACAAGGGTGAATTAGCCATGTGTTGAGCCATTTGGTCCAACCGTTTCTGCATTCTGTAAAAGGATGCTATAGAATGTTTGGTTTTCAGATTCTTGTTGCAACTGCCAGAAATTGACAAAAGTGATCCATGATTAGTATCAGCAACAGCTCAGAACTAGAAAAATGTAATGAAAAAGGTTCCACGTTTCATTTTGATAGATTTCGCCAAAAGTTTGTCCGTAAAGGCACTTATGTAACCATCTAAGATAAACATAATCCTAATTGAAAAGAGCTTTACTTATGGAATATCGAGTAAGATTTTAATGTGAACAAACCTTTGCCTCCACGAGAATGAGTGGTCTCTTTTCTATTTTTACACGCCCTACAACTGCTGTCCTTTGCTGCCCGCGTTGATCAACTACAATAACCTCTTTTCCTGTTTGCAACTCTGAAAGATAGGAAGCTTTCCCTCCTGGAACAGCAACATAGGAATGTACTGGTCCCTGCAAGCATCAGAGACAAAAAAGCAGCCAATCTCATTCAGTACATATGGAATAGAAAACATAGGGTTGGATAAGTGTTACATGAAGCTTTTAGCTCTATTTCAAAGAGTGTCGAACTTTTGAGTAAATCAAATCTATTCCACTAGGTCAAACTTCTATCAGCTATAATATCAACTTTAGGCGCTCAAAAACTAACACTCACCGCGTTGACTCAAAAAGGTCTGCTAGCAATATAATTTGATTCCATGCATTCTGAGTGAACAAGGAATAGGCCTCTTGCAAAAGATCCAACCTATAAAAGAGTTAAAGGTAAGAATCACATAGAAAAAAATTTTTGTTCTCAAAATATATAAACATAGCCACCAGAGGATAGAGAAAATGCAGAAACGAACCAGAAGTCCTTTGCCGGGCCTCATTAAGCTACAAAGATCCACACATGCACGATCACCCATTCCAGCTATTTCAACTCGTGTTACAGTAGCTTTGGACAGACCTAACAAGTTCCTCGCTTCATTTCTTCTGTCAAGATAGTTCTGAGTATATTAACAATGATGAGAGAAGAAATGACGGATGAGTTTATGTACTAATTTTCCAAACAACCCCTATTACCGATCAAGAAAAGAAAATGAGCTTTGAGCATTCTAGACCTCCAATGTTAGAAATTACCTTCAACTCAAGAACAGCATCAACGTCTTCAACTTTCAAAACAACTCCACCAAGACCAAGCTCCAATGCCTAATATAACGTAAACATGCACAAGTATTTTATGGGTTCACCTCTTATGAATATTACTGATTTGCTAGTTTCCTACACAAATCACGCCAAAATTTCTAAATTAAATAATTTTAAGATGACTGCAATATACCTCAAGGAAAAGCTTTGCTTCTGAGGGAGTTTTTGAGATGGCAAAAACTGTTTTCTGACTTCCTTGGAAGCTTGCGATTATATTTTCTGCAGGTATCACCTAATAAATTCATAACCATGAAATGTGTACTGAGCAACAAGGTTAATTGTGAATGGAGAAAAGAAAAGGCAAGGTCGTTTTTGATCCAAATGCAGACCTGCCAGTTTGGCAAACTTATAACAACAATTTTTGCCTCATAATCATCTGGTTGAAGTTGTTGTAACTGTCCGGGGGTAGATATTTCAGAAAATCAGCAACTTTTTTGTTCTCGCTATCTAAAATCGCTCCATCCCCGATAAATAGAGGATTTATCAAAGCAATCGCTGCAAGACCCGAAAACATTTTGAAATTAGTAACTTCGTTAAGCAGAACATTGTAAGTCTTCCATTCCAATCCATGACAATTCAGGTATAAAAGTTGGAAGTCTGCAGAAATAACACAAAAATCTTGTGCCGAGAAAATGATAATGTGTAAAATGAAAAAGTCACGGGGTAGCTTACATGACCACTCTGAGATGTGAAAATGAGTGTGTTCCATCCTCTCTCAACGGCAGTAGTCATTACTTGCTTGCTCTCAGTCCATATCCATACTTGCTTCGGTTGCTCATAACTCTCGATATTCAAAGCTGAACACATTGTTGAGCGTGACTTAGTTTTAGAACGATCTCCCCTAGAATTGAGTCCGGCAGAGATGTGAACTCACCCGCTGTTAGTTCCTACATATTTTTGAAAAACATATTATGCCCATGAATCTGCTTGCATTCAAAAGCCTCATATGAGTTTCAATCAATCTATTTTGTAGAATGTCCTATCAAAATTGGTAAGATGCTAATGATCTCTACACTGGGTTAATCTTGCAAGAGAAATTTACGCAAAACCTAGGGTTAGTAGTAAATTTCTGAATATACATTCTAAAATGCTAGCATTATAACTGTGTATAGGTGAAAATAAAATCGAAATAAAGATTGTAAGAAGAAAAATATGAACACCTGTTTGTGTTTGTGTTTGTATATGGGAAGTAACCCTAGACACCAACTGTTTTTGGTAATTCCCAACTGAAACTGAAATAGCAGAAGATCCCTCCTTTAAAAGTAAACTCTAAATGGTACGAGGTTCCATATTGATTGGTAATGAAACCTATTCTTTTTATTTGTTAAAAAAAGGTTTTTTTTGCATGGATGATTCTGAGAATGACACGTGACATCACACGATTGGTTAAAACGAGTTTGAGTTATGAAAACCCCTCACATTAATATATTTACACCATCTTTTTATCAATTACTTAAGGTACTCGACGGTTGAGATTTTAGTTTCGACCATCTAACGATGTGCATCAAATTTTTACTTCTAACCCTAAAAATGCCAACAAAATACTTAACCCTATCTTCTTTTTTTCCTACTTACTCTTTCATCAGTTCCGCCGCTTATTAATATCCTTTTCTCCTCGCTATCCCATTCTACCCTAAATCCTCTCGATCATCTCTATTTTCTCAGACCTTTCATTATTATCTGATACCTCATACCTTTCATTATCATCTTTATTTTGATACTTGGAGGTTTCTTATTGTGTTTACATTCGACGCCACTGTTGCAGGAAGGTAATACTTTGAGCTTTAAATTTGATCTTTTGAGATAAATTAGAATCAGAATTTTTAAAAAATTAGTAGGTTACGAATTACATTGTTTGTAGCCTAGACATTCTGATGATTTTCTAGGTCATACTTTACTGTTTCTTTTCGTCAACAATGGGATACATGACGGAGATGCAATAGTGAGTTAACCAAAACCAAATTTTTTTCTTTTATGTATGCTTGAGAATGGTTTGAGCATTAAGGTTTTGTTGATTTCTTAATAATATTATTGTTTGATTCGTTTTCTGTTTTGAGATTTCTTTACCAATAGATTTTCTAAAGTCACTGGAGTTTTGGGATTTACACAAACCTCCCATGCAGAAGAGTTAGGATATCTCTTATCTTAAGGTAATACTAAAGCCTGTGATACGAATTTGATTAAATCTCAACTTTTAGGTTGTTACTTAGGTTTAAATTTTCTAACAATAATAATCTGATTTCTTAACTTTCAAACCATACATAGCTCAGATAATGTAAATGCTTATATAGTATTATTCCTTAGGTATATTACCACTTGAGTTATCTTTTTGGTTTTCTTGAATTGGGATGAACTCTTATATATTTTTTTGTAGATATTCAAGCATGTGTTACAATGATGACAACTCATCACTTTGGTTGAGAAAATAGATCAGAAATAAGTTGATGTTGCATCGGTTCATCGCATAGCATAACCACTCCAACTAAGCATTGAGATGGTTATACAATATTGAGTTAAGCAAGACCAGATTTTTAATATTATGTACGCTTTCAATTGGTATTCACCTTAAAGTTTTGTTGGTATCTTATTAGTATTATTGTTTGTTTTTTTTTAGCTTGCAGCAAATTACCAATAAACTTTCTGAAAAAAATAAACACTAGGTGTTCAAAGTATAGGGGTTTAAACCGTCACCATGCACAATAGTTACAATGTCTCTCATCTAAAGGTAGTATGTTTACTTTTAGTAATGTTTTTATTAAAATCTTGACTCTTCTAAGTTTGATTTATTTCTTCTTGCAGCAAATTACCAATAAATTTGCTGAAAAGACTGAATTTTGGGTGTTCAAAGTGTTGGGGTTTAAACCAGCACCATGCACAATGGTTACAATGTGCATCATCTAAAGGTAAGATGTTTACTTTTATTAATGTGTTTATTAAAATCTTGACTCTTCTAAGTTTGTAACGGCTATAATGTCTCTCATGCTAAGTTCATTTTTTAGCTTCATGATGCCAGGGATTAGAACTCAATCTAGCAAAGATTAATTCCTCGAACTCTCATTCTTATTTTGTAGCTAATAGCAAACTATCATCTCTTTTCTCCTCTTATAACTCTATTGTATTTTCATATGAGTTTTCTTGTCCTTATTTGAAGTTGGTATTAGGAAGTGCTTAGTTAGTTCGTATAGGTTGTTCTAAACATAATAATTTTTATTTTACTTCCTCTCTTAATTTGGTACTCAGTTGTCTTTTTATTGATTTCACTAGGTTGATCTTTGGCAGTTAAAAAAATGACCCATCAACAAATGGAGGATCAACAATTCTAATGATCCCAATTATAGATGGAGAAAAAAAGTCCAACATCCACTTGAAGAATTGATTGCGGGTTCCTTTTTCAGAATATGAGTCCGACCTGAATTGCTTTACCAAAGAGAAGAGCGCCATCTTAATTGTTGTTACCTGACTGTAAGGTGGTCAACTACATCTATGTAGAATTCGACAAATCCAACTGTTTACTTAGATGGTGAGTATGCTACATTATTATTATAAAAAAATTATCATTTAAATCACCATTTCTATTATTGAAATTTTGCATTCAATTTGTTAGGTAAATTTTGTTAAAGAATTCAAGATGTTGTGTTGTTTGTATATTTACAAAGTATGTTTTGTAATGTTTTGAAACATCTTTCAACGACATCAATGGCACGATCGGTCCCAATGCCCACTTCCAAGTTCCAAGAGTTCAACTTTTGTTGATTTTATATTAAGTGCTTTGTTTGTTCATCTCAGCTTAATTTATAGATTGCTTTGTTTCACCGGTCAACAATTATGTCAGCAGAAAATTGGTTATTAATGAAAATTTTAATTCTAACTTTTACTATAAATTTCTTTCAACAGAGTATCTAATTTTGTAGTGTAAATTTGTTTACGGTATCGATGTCCGTTTCAAAAGCCATGAGTTTATGGTTGAGGCATAATTTGATTTATGCTTAAATATTGAATGGAATCATAAACTAAGCTATGGTAGAATGAATGACATTGGCTGTAATATGTGGCTACTTTAGCTGTACATCTCACCTTAGTCATAGGATTTTTTTTTCAAGACCAACATTGTCAGCTACCTATCAGAAATGAAATAACAACAATGAAAATAGGTTAGATAACGACAATCTTATAAAGGATGAGCTGCAAAGTTATACTTTCACCAAGGCTCCAAACATGCCTCCTTCTAATGTGCCCATGTTTCCAAGGGATTCAACTGCTGATTGTAAACTTTGAAGTTTTTATTAACTGTTGGTACGTGAGGGTTCTATGAATCATACATTCAATTTTTTTTGGAACTTTGTAGGAGGAAGAGTCCGCTCTTTTGTCTTGCTACGACAACAATAAACAATTGTTTAGTCTACGAAATCTATAACATCCCCTACTGACTGATTTGAATTTAAGAAAATAATACTGCATCATTTAGATATACATACTTTAGTTTTACAATCCGCACATCATTTTTAGCAAAGCAAATGTTAATCTTTACAAAGAAAACTCATGCAACATATTTATCAAAGACCACATATTTGGAAGAACTTTTGTTACTATGTGCATCGTGATATGATTTAGATATAGTGGTAAAAGATTCGATACTCAGATTTGTGAAGATTTGATTTTTAAACCTAATTTTTAATACTAAAAATAAAGAAGATTAAAGTAGAATTGATTTAAGATTATGGAGAGAACTGAGACTAAGGATTCCACCGTTAGCTAATTTTTCAAGTGATTTAGCATTAACAATTATCTTGCAACTCATACATTCAATTGATTCTAAATATTGCAAAAGTTAGATTTTCAAAATAATAGTTGTAAATCAAAAGTATGAGACATCAATAGCTCTAAGCTAAGCATGACTCATCAAAAGAAAACACAACTAATTGATAAAAAATTATTATTTCAAATTTAATTCAAAGCAAATAATCATAAAAGAATTCCAAAAATTAATAAGATAAAAATATACCACTTTATTAATGGGAAAATGGCTTCCTCTGTCGCCTCAGCAATAAAGTCTAGCTCCCCATGCCAAACAGTCTCTCAAAATACATGTTCATAACTCAAAGTGCTTAAAAGAAGAGAAAAACAGAAGTAACACAGAAAACAGCTACGGATATAAGTGTTGTTGAGACTTTTTTCTGTGTTGCTAAAGAGGGAAATTAAAATAGAGAATAAAAGACGGCTTCTGGCGTAATAAAAGAAGAAAGAAAAGGTAACGTTATTAACAATTGTTCTCTCCTATGGTCTGTACTCCTTCTTCTTCTTCACCAGAAAACAAAAAAAAAATTCTCTGAAATTTTCTCCCGACTTCCAGATGCGATTTTGTCCTTTCTCTTTACTTTATATAGTCTCCCCAACCCTAACTACCAGTTCTAAGTCGATAAGGACTCCAACAAAAAATCCAAATCTTTTTTTAATCCGAAGCAAAAAGGATTTCTTTTTCTGGCCTCCAACTCGACTTTTCACCTATTTTTCCGGCGTGAAACTCTTGTAGTTGACGTGTTTCAGCTTGTTTCGGTTTAGTCTTATTTCTGAGATATCAGAACAGCTGTTTAATCCCAAAAATCTCGCTATCCACCAACTCAGACTCTGTTTTACGCGTGAAGAGTTTCTTCTCGCTAATTTCGGATTCAAAAGCAAAATGAAGGGTGCCTCTAATCCATCTGGTGGGTGCCTTTATCAATTCTCCCCGGTGCCTTTAGTAATTTTTCTGGGTGCCTTTATCAACTTTTTGAGCCGATTTTTCCACAAATATTTATTTCCCAAAAATACCTACAAAGACATAAAAACCCAAAATAAGTACAAAATCAAGCACTAGTAGACTAGAGAATTGAGCACAATTTCAACACAAAAATGTGTCTATCAAATACCCCCAAACTCATTATTTGTTAGTCCTCGAGCAAATCTAATCTAGAAATAAAATAAAATCCTAAATCACTTTCGCAGGCATCGCGACTACATTTAGCATATGTAATAAGCCTTTAAACCCCTAGGTGTCCCTAGTGGACGAGTTTTGTATCGTGAGGGTTTACAAGAGGTATACCCACAAAACCTTTACTCCAAAGCCTAGCTACCCGTAAACGATTGAGGGTAAACACTAAACAAGCTACTTAGTTGGCATACTAAATTCTTCGGTTATAGGAATCATTACCCTATATGAGTCCAATTATTGTACACGAGTTTGCACTCAGCGTACTAAAATTCATATATAAGAAAACAAAGCTCTATTTAGATAGTTGTTCAACCACGATACTCAGAATCTATCAAAATACAATCACATAAAAAGATTTAGAAGATGGATGTTGACAAAATGAAGTTTGCGCTTGTTGACTAAGGTGAACGGTGTTTCCCATATATGTCTGAAGGTCAGTTCCAGGATGAATCCTAATGGATTGAGATACGCTCCCACTGGTCTTAATCCGTATATTAATATCGACCTAGCTGGTATATACAAGGGTCCCAGCGATCGATTTATTAAAATAAAACAATTATAAATGTACTGACAACATGATTGGATTAAATTGAATCCAAGCGCATGCTCCTTATCAGTATCTTACATGATAGTTCTTATGGATCCTGCGTTTCACGCTTTCTTAGGCGATGGAGACAGGGAGAACACATACATATTGCTATCAAAGTGTCAATACTCGATTTTTTTTATTTTTTTTTAAGATAAAAATATAATGATGGGGCTTGATCTCAAACACTGTATTTCATCCTGGCAGTGATAACAATTCGATACTGGTGCCCCACCAAATCACTTAAAGAAACATAAAATTGCAAAAATAAAAACAGAAGGTGATATGATCAAGATAGACTCCGAGATATGGTGACAACTATCATGTTATTTCTAAAATCTGAACTCTGTCCTTTTATGAATAGACCATTTAACTGGGCACACCATTTTTTATAGAAAAATAGCTAAGTTTCCATCTACCTAGAATGGTTAGTGTCATCCTGAATTGTTCACAAGTTTCTAGACTTTGGAGTTTCATATTTCAACTTAAGAGTTTCTCCCTTACCCCCAAACTTAAATCTAACATTGTCCTCAATGTTCTAAAGATGAATGATTAAAAACATGAACAAGGAGAAATTGTTACCACTTCAAGAAAGGAGTTAAGGAGATATTACCATGTCGCATGAGCATGGGTTACCTCCCAAGAAGTGCCAAGTTTAAAGTCTTCAACCAGACTTTGGAAAAAATTAGTCACCTCATATAATCATAGCAATATTCGGAACAACTGTGGGTCATCTGAATCAAATAATGTTATTCCAAATAAAAGGAAGCTGCAACAGGCCAAGAAAATGAACAAACCGAGCACACCCTTATCTAGTTTTCAGTTTAAGACAATTACTTCTAGATGTGGTTCAGGTTCAGGCTCTATAAAAGGGTCTAAATAAAATATTTGCATGGGCTGGATTTCCTCGTAGGCAGGATCAACAGGATCAGGTTGTAGAGTCTGGAGTAACTCAACTAAGAACTTAGAAACACATAATAATAACCTGAATAATTTTTGATCCTCAAAGTCAATCAGATTTGACCCACACAGTTGTCTACAATGAAAATGTTGGTCATTCTTAAGAAAATGTGTCAATTCTAATTTCCTAAAGTAATTAGGTTTAGTCTCAAAACTTAATAACTGACACATTTGAAATTCATACGTTCCCACATATGGAAGAAAATATTTTGGTGGGAAAACAAAGTCAATCTTGGTATTATTTCCTAGGTAAACCACATCGACCATAGGATGGGTTTTTAACAACTGAACTTCTTTTTGGACATCAACAGGCTCAGGGAATCTAGTTTGAAGATGATCTTGAAAAATGGTAGAGGTGCATATTTCAAGTCCCAAGTGAGGGACCTTTTTAAGAGCCAAAGGTAAAACGCAGGGAGAATAATAGTCACCAAAAAACTTAGAGTTTTCAGTGTCTTTAGATAGACTAGTCACAATTTTCCAAATTTATAGATCGTCAGATTCCTGAAAAGGGTGAATTTCTTCTTCTAGGTTATAATCAGATGGTGCATCCTCACTCATATTTAAAATCTCTACGTTTCTATCTTTGTTATCTAAGACTATTGTTTATAAATCGCTGGACTCTAAAACAGCATACTAGGATAAACCCGCTTCTCTAAACCATTATCAGCGTCAAAACAAGAAAATTCTACATCGTCTAAAACAGTGGTATCTCTAGTCAGATCCTCTTCCTTTTGAATAATGGTCATTAAAATTATTTGGATTTGAACCAGAAATAACACTATCACCATGAAGCACAATTGGAGTGACAATTTCTTGATCACTCTGCCTGTATATTTCAAGTTCTTCAACAATATTATCCTCATCATCATAATAATATGAAGATGTTTGAACCTCGTCTAAATAAGTAGTGTTACCAATTTTATCCTCGTCCTCTTGACTAGGTGAACAATTATCAAGGGTAGCACTATATTGGAAATTAAGATCATTTTCAGCAATATTATTCTTTACAAGACTTCCGAGCCTCTCTCCGAGACAGTGCCCAGATCGTTACGCCTTTCGTGCGTTTTCATTCACACTTAATGCAAATCTATTTGTATTCTCCGTTAACTGCTTGAGGGATTCTTCTAGAGAAAGAGTTGGACCACTAATTGTCCCCCCCCCCCACAACGTAATATGAACCTATTTGTATTCTTAGTCAAATCTTTGAGGGAATTCTCTAGAGAAAAAATGGATCATAAGGAGTACTAGATCGTAAATGAGAGCTAATTCTTATCGTACCCGGTACATAACACGGGCTAAATACTATTTCACATTTAATATTGCTTAGTTCTATTCGTGTTAACTAAGAATTATCGACTATTCAATAAGGTTTACATGTATTAGCTTTTCTATGAAATATTAATATTTTAATTATACACTGCAGTTGTTAATTGGGACCCCTTCTGGGATGGGTGTGGGGCGAAACCCCGCCTCATTCAGTGAAGGCCAATTTCCATTGTACCCGGGTGCATAGCATGAGTTAAATACTATTTTACTTTTAATATTGCTTAGTTCTATTCATGTTAACTTAGAATTATCGGCTATTTAATAGGGTTTACATGCATTAGATTTTTTTATGAAATATTTGGGTTTTCATCGTACATTATAGTTGTTAATTGGGACCCCTTCTGGAAAGGGTGCGGGGTGAAGCCCTACCTCACCAAATGGGGACCAATTCTCATTGTACCCGGTGCGTAGCACGGGTTGAATATTATTTCACTTTTAATATTGCTTAGTTCTATTCGTGTTAACTTAGAATTATCGGCTATTTAATAAAGTTCACATGTATTATCTTTTTTTTAGATGCATATATTTCATTTTAGTTATTAATTTATAGGATACTAATTATATAGTAGTTTATCGAAACTCTCAAAAGGATAAATGTGCGGCGCAATCCTACCTCAATGGACATAAAAAAGATATTGTAAACCGTTTGCATTAAACTGAGACTAAACAGTTTCATTACTAGACCTAACTGATTTTGGTACCAAAATAATTTAAAAGACTGTAATAAGAATCTACCGCATATCTCCGCCCGGTACGTAACACGAGCACCAATCTAGTGTCAAGAATGAAGCCATCTTTCTCTCTTTTTCTTTCTTCCCTCAATTAATAAAAAAAAAATGTTGGTATCATGTACAGGTAGTCAATGATGTGAACTGGTATGAAATTTCCACGTCAACTGGATGAGAACAGAAGGTAAGAAGAAAGAAAAGGGGAAGAATCTGAGTTTACAGCTGACACAGTTTCTGATAGTTAAGAGAGGGCACATGAGTTTCATCAATACTGGGATTGAGTCTGAAGGAAAGTTAGATGGCTAACATATCTAAAACTGAGATTGTAGATACTAATATCTAGGGCTGCACAAAGGTCGGTTCGGCTCGGTTCTTGGTGGAACCCTGTACCTGTACCTCCCCATGGTCGGTTCTTAAATTTTGTACCTGTACCCTGTACCCTCGGTCCGGTTCCGGTTTTGTACCCTGTACTCTGGGTCCGGTTCCGGGTACGTACCCTGTACCCTTTTTTATTTTATTTTTTTGGGTTACATATAAAATTTAAATGTAAATTATTGAAATAAAAAAAAAAAGTTTAAGTGTTTCTACCATTTCAATCTAATTACGAAATGTATACAGTATTAAGTTCCGTCAAATAAACACAAACACAAAAAGTTTGGTGGTTCCGTCGAATGTGATGGCTATTTAATCTCGGTGGTCGCTTTCCTAAGGCTCAGCCGCTCAGGTAACTTAAGTAACTATTGAATTCTTAACTTCTTATTTGGGTTCAGAAAAATCAGAACTTGGTAGTACGAATTTCATCACATGCAGAACTTGTTTACTTGTTGCAATTTAGTATAACTTAGATTCTGTAGGGTATCATCACATTCAGAACTTCGATTGATTCCTTTCCCTGTAAGATCTTTTAGATGAGACCCTCTATGGTGTTCAAAAACTTCTGATGATGAGCATGGTGTGCTTCATATATGTTGTATTCTATTATGAGATTTTCCAAACAACAGTTCCAAACTTTAGTATCACTTGATCGGTTCTTTGGGTCCGGTACAGGTCGGTTCTGAGCATGTACCTGTACCTTGTACCCCCTTATACTCGGTTCCTATTTTTTGTACTCGTACCCCGTACCCTGTACCCTCGGTTCGGTTTTTATAGGGTACGGTTCCGTTGGTTCCGGTCCGGTTCTTCGATTCCGGTCGGTTCCTGTGCAGCCCTACTAATATCCAACGATCTAGTTAGAGACTACATATCTTCCACCGTGAAATGAGTGGAAGGAAAATCAGAGTGTTGGATAAATTTAGAATTCAGATCATGGATACGCCCAACAATATTACTGTTTTACTAAAGTGGCATCTGGATGAATTTCATACTCAGTACAGTAAGTTTATTTTCTTTCTGGAGTATACTGATTAATGTTAATGAAAATTTCACAGTACAAATTAAATACATAATTGACAAGCGCTCTCAGAATTCACATTCATATAAAGTGATGATACATATTTAATTTGCCGAAACGTAAAGAACATACACAGAATATGCCTGTGAACTCAATCACATTAACATGAAAGTTGTAACAAGAAACAACTCTTGATCATTGTTCCAAAATCTCCACCACAATGTGATTATGAGGTAAAGGATGTAATCAAATGTCCGCATTTTTCTTACTTGGTACAGTGCTGAATGTAAAACGCATCCGATGAATGTAAGTATCGCCAGGGTTCACTGTCACCGAAGGAAAATTAGGGTGATTAACAGCATCAGGGAAACCTTGAGTTTCCAAAGAAAGTGCACCATACTTCCCATAGACATGACCTCCATTTCCCTTCACATTTAATAGTGTATTAGAAGTGTAAAACTGTACACCAGGTTGATCAGTCCACAACTCCATAAACCTACCAGATTTGCTTTCAGAAACTAACGCTATCAGCCTCGCTTGCGTCTTGGATGCAGGCTCATCTATCACGTAATTGATGTCGTACCCCCCAGGAAGCTGTTTGATCCTACTTCCAACCGTACGACTAGCATAGAAATCAAATGGTGTACCCTTCACTGGGGTAATCTTGCCCGTGGGGATCAGGTCAGGACCAACTGGTGTGATGTGCTTAACGAAAATCTGAACATTGTGAGATAAGATGTCACCACTGTTGTGACCACCGAGGTTCCAATATGTATGGTGAGCAAGGTTAACTGGTGTTGCCTTGTTTATAGCCTTTGCTCTCATGGTCACAAATAAGATAGCGCGATTCCCTGGGAATTCTTCCATTATTCCGTATGCCACCGATACCGATACCTTCCCAAGAAATCCTGTACTATCAGTATAATTAGACTTTATAATAGCAACGAAACTTGATAACTATTAATTATGCTTCTGGATGTTTGTGTAAGGCTGTAACCAGAATATAAAATCCCAAAGTCAGTCTAATACCTTGTTCACCATCAAAGCTATCATAGTTGAAAGTGATAGAAGGAGTTGTGATATTTGGTTTATAACTTTTCACTTTCCAAAGAACGTTGTTAAATCCTATAGCTCCACCTGAAAAGTGGTACATAAAAATTACGTATGTATTTCGTTCAGCAGACTCCAACTCCGGACAATCAAGTGATCCTGGTAAGAGCATAAGACTAATACATACATACTCACCATGAAGTGTATTGTTCCCATCATTGGCGACTAGTTTGTAAGTAGTTCCATTAATGTAAACTTAGCTCCACCAATTCGATTTGCCACTCTCCCCAGGGTTCTACCAAAGTTGGTTGTGTCTGTCTGCAATCAATTGATTCTGAAATCATAAACGGATCACACATCTCAAATTTAATCTGTTTCGATTATAAGGGCAATTTGCATATGCCCTTGTAGTGCAATGGTAAAGTTATCAAGTGATCATACTAATTCGAGAGATCTCACCTTGTATGATTGAGCAGAGTCATATCCGAGAATAACATCAGCTAATTTCCCTGTAAATGAAGAAACAGATGAATATATTTTGCGCCCAAAATTATATGTTTTTTTGATCAAAAAGAGAAAATAGGAAACCGATGCAGCGGATAAAAAAAAAAAATATTCCTAGGAATATCGACTATGAACAATGATAATTATTTAGACTTCGGTTTCCCGACTTTAAATAATAATCGATTAAACTTGAACAAGTTTAAGAAAATAATTTTTATTAATCAAATTCAACTGCTTAAACAATATATGGAGGACTCTTTTATAGACTTAGGGAAAAACTCTAACTTGCTAGTCAAGAAAGGATGAAAAAAAAACCATAACGACTTAAACCCTAATTTGCTATTTTTGGAAAATTTTGGTCGACCAAAAATAATGAAAGTACTCGTAAAACAAAACTATTTTCTGCAAACGGTGACCCAAATGGACTCCTAAAGAAGAAGTTATTAACAAAACAAAAACTTTCCTAAAATAGCAAAAACACTTGTTTGAAGCCCTAAACCATGGAATTTAGCTAAAATCTGAAGACCATGCGACAAAGTGGCATGTCTTAATCGTTGGCCCGTTTCCAATCAAAATGGACCCCTCTTGAGCTAAATTACGACACTCGGGTCTTTAGCCTCCAAATAGGCTATAGCCTGCCCATCTACATCATTCTCCCAGGTTGAGAGAAATTCGCCCTCGAAATTTCTTGGTCATCATTAGAATTATCACTATTATACGACTCCAAGTGTTTGACATTAAAAACATCAGAAGTCTGGATGTGACTTGGAAGCTTTAACTTGTAGGCATTAGGATTAATCTTCGCGATAATTTCCAAGGGACCAATCTTGAGCGCCTTCAGTTTGTTATACTCGCCAACTGGAAAACGATCATTTGTCAATATTTCCCACACGAAATCTCCTACTGCAAAATCCATAACTCTGCGTTTCTTATCTGCAGCCTCCTTATATCTCTCATTATCTCGAAGCAACTATTCTTCAGCCAACTTGTGAACCTGTTGCAACTGTTCGATGCATTTTTCAGCACGAACTTCAATTATCTTCAGATCAGGAACAAGTGCTAAATTTACTGGTGCTCGTGGATTGTAGCCATAAACAACCTCAAACGAATTCATACCCAGACTACGTTTTACTGAATGATTAAATACAAATTCAGCTTGGCAAAGTTTCTGATCCCAACTCTTCGGATTGTCTCCAACCATACACCATAGTATATCACCCAGCGAATGATTCACAACTTGTGTTTGGCCATCACTTTGAGGATGATACGCACTACTGAAGTTAAGCCTTGTGCTAGATAATTTCCACAAAGTTTTCCAGAAATAACTAAGGAAACTTGTGCCTCGACCACTAACAATTGAACATAGCAATCCATGTAGACGATACACTTCACGGAAAAACAATTCAGCTACCTTCAGTGCATTAGTAGTCCTCTTGCAAGCAATAAAATGGGACATTTTGGAAAAACGGTCAACAACTACAAATATTGAATCATGTTCCCTCTGAGTTCGAGGTAAACCCAATACGAAATCCAAGCTCAAATATGCCCGGGGTTGACTTGGAACTTTCAATAGCATGTACAACCCTACATTAGTTGTTTTTCCTTTTGAAACTTGACAGATTCGATATCTATCCACGAATTTAGCAACTTCACGCCTCATTGTTGGCCAGTAATATGACTTCGAAACAAGTTGGAAAGTCTTATCCCTTCTCATATGCCCCTCGTCATGTAACTCCTTAATAATCTTCAATCGGAGACTAGAATCAGGAATACACAATTGGTTACCCTTGAAGAGAAATCCTTCATGCATAAGGTAATCACTTCGTTTGCCTGAATTGATATCATCCACAATCTCTGCAAAGTTTGGATCGGTTACAATATGGTCAGAATATGAATCAAAATCTATTACCTCAGTTCGCATGGTGTTGAGTATCATACTCCTTCGACTTAAGGCATCAATGATGTAGTTTTAAAAGTGGTAAATAAAGTGTTTGATTCTCGAACTTGTGAAGGTAATGATTTTAGAAAATAATGAACTTAATCTAATTAAATAAAAATCAGGAAAATAAACTAGAGATGATATATGGAAAATATGGAGAAAACCAGGAATCAAGATTCAGTTATTTCTAACAATTTACGTGATTAATCATGCAATTCTTTTAAATAAATTAAGCTCAAATATTGCCAAAATAGGTTCTTATGCAAACAAGCAGAGGTAAATCACAAGCATGGGACATAAGAGTGTCAACCCAGCATGACCCATCAAACAAAAACACCACTACTGAATGAAAACCGTTTTTCTATTTCGAAACTATGCAATTTTAACAAGTAAAGAATTGTAAATAATTAATTAAAAATAGACTTACCACATAAAATTGAGAGAAAAACCTCCTCCATCATCCCAGTAAATAAACTTAGCTCATGGTGAAGAAAACTTGCTCAAAAGATCTTTACATTGCTCAAAAAGTTGATTACAAGGTGAAAGAATAGTGCAACAGCTGAACAGATACGTATATAAATGTCACAGAACAGGGTTCAGCCGTCACAGAAAGGGTTCTAAGCAACAAAGGTTTAAAAGCTAAGGCAATAGGAGTAGTTTGAATCAGCAACACTTGTGGACGTTGCTGTGTTGTCTTCTCAGGCGGTGGTAGATGAAGAACAACACCGGCGGTGCAGCAGCAGTGACCGGCGATGACCGGAAGTGGCCGGAAATTGACGGAATTGATCTCTAGGGCTGTGTGATGATTTTTCTTGGCTTCTCTTGGTTTATATAGGTTGTAGAAACCCTAGGGAGAGTTCTAAACCTAATAGAACTCTCCAAAACTCTCTAGAATCTTCCCAAATCCGAATCAAAGAGTGATTCCTTTTTCCGGCCAAAATCACATTCCCGAGCAGATTTCTCGGCATTCTTTGCTATCTATTCACGTGTTATGACTTGTATGAGATATCTTCTAGCGTGTGGGACAATTTGGAGCCGAAAACAACTCAAAAATTACTTGAACTTGAGTGTACAGAACTGTCCCGATGAGTCCCGATGAGTTGGCCGATCCGACTCGCTGAGTTGGCTCGCTGGGTTGGCCTCAGCCCGATCCAAGGGTGCCCCCAATCCAAAGTGTGGGTGCCTTAATCAATTTTCCCGGGTGCCTTTAGCACTTTTTGAGCCAATTTTTCCACAAATCTTTATTCTTCTAATGTACCTACAAAAGCATAAAAACACGTAATAAACGCAAAATCGAATACTAACTTACTAGAAATTAAGGTGCAAATTAGACACTAAAATGTGTCTATCAAATACCCCCAAACTTACTATTTTGCTAGTCCTCGAGCAAACTACTCTAAAAATAAAGTAAAA
>JAJJMC010010016.1:3515966-3550044 GCA_023531435.1 Papaver californicum | reverse complement strand
AGCCCGATCCAAGGGTGCCCCCAATCCAAAGTGTGGGTGCCTTAATCCATTTTCCCGGGGTGCCTTTAGCACTTTTTGAGCCAATTTTTCCATAAATCTTTATTCTTCTAATGTACCTACAAAAGCATAAAAACACGTAATAAACGCAAAATCGAATACTAACTTACTAGAAATTAAGGTGCAAATTAGACACTAAAATGTGTCTATCAATCAACAACTTGATTCTGCGACCCAACTTTGTGCTTCAGTTGAAAAGTGAACTCTTGCAAATAACCATCCCACGTACCATGTCTAGAAGAAAGCTTCTCTTGATTGTTGATGTGCTTCAAAGAATCATGATCATAAAATATAATGAACTCGTTATGAATTAGATAGTGATATCAATGCTTCAAGGCTTGAACTATAGCATAAAACTCCACATCATAAGTACTATTGTTGAGCTTAGCACCATTCAACTTCTCACTGAAATAAGTTACAGGTCGTCCTTTCTGACTCAAAACATCTCCAATTCCCACCTTCGATGCATCATAGTGTAGTTCAAACGGCTTGCTGAAGTTTTAAAGGCTTCGTCATCTTCCTCAGACCATAAAAACTTTCCTCCTTTCATGCATTCAGTAATGGGTGCCATAATGGTGCTGAAGTGGGGAATAAAGCATCAGTAAAAAGAAGCGAAACCATGGAAACTCCTTACCTCGTGTAATATAGTAGGTGTAGTCCAACTTCTCACATCTTCAACCTTGGACTCATCTACCTTGATTCCATTCTTGGTGACGACATAACCGAGAAATAGAACTCGATCTGTCATGAATGAACACTTTTTGATGGCCGCAAATAATTTCTCCCTATGTAGAACTGAGAGCACTTCTCGAAGATGTTTGACATGCAAGTCCATGTTATCATTACAAAGAAGAATATCATCGAAATAAACAACCACAAAAGTACCGATAAAGGGCCTGAGTACTTGATTCATGATACGCATGAATGTACTTGGCGCATTGGTCAAACCGAATGGCATAACCAGTCACTCATATAATCCTTTGCGATTTTTGAAAGCATTCTTCCACTCATCACCTTCATGAATTCTGATCCGATGGTACCCACTCTTCAATTCGAGATTGCTAAACACCTTTGCTCCACAAAACTGATCTAACAATTCATCCAATATGGGGATTGGAAAACGTTATTTAACTGTGATTTTGTTGATAGCTCGACTGTAAACACACATTCTCTACGTTCCATCTTTCTTTGAAATCAGCAAGGCTGGTACTGCACAAGGACTTAGACTCTGTCAGATCAATCCTTTTTGTAGCAAATCTTCCACTTGACGACGAAGTTCTTCATGCTCCTTAGGACTCATTCTGTAATAGCTTTATTTGGAAATCTTGATCCAGGAACAAGATCAATAAGATGTTGTATATTCCGGAGAGGTGGTAACTCGTCCGGTAACTCGTTAGGAAAAACATCCATAAATTCCTTAATTAAAGGTTGAGCTGCAATGGGGATACTACTTTCATCTTGTTGTTCTTCTTTTCCAATCAACACATACAATTCACCTGCATCTTCTACCTCATCTTCAAACTTCTTAAACGACAAGAGATTGGTAGCTTCTCCATTAGATGGTGTAGGTGCAATCTCTTTACTGGGTACAAGTATTATACGTACGTCGTTCCATAAAAAACTGTAGGGATTCTTATACCCATCATGACTACTTTTCCTGTCAAAACTCCCATGGACGACCCAACAACAAGTGACAAACATTCATACTAGTAAAGTCACACCATATTTTATATTTATATTTGTTACTAATTGAAAAAGAAATCAAGCAACGTTTGTTTACTTTTACCTCATTCCCTTTCTTAAGCCAAGAAAGCTTGTATAGATGTGGATGTGCCTTGGTTTCCAGCTTGTATCGTTTCATGACCTCTTCATCAACAATATTCTCACAACTTCCAGGATCAATAACTAAATGAAAAACTTTTTCTCCGATCGTACATGTCGACTGAAATATATCGTTACGCAACCAGTTGTCGCCCTCATCTTTACGTGGGTGAGACAACTTCTTCTACTACAAAGTTCACTCCTTTATCTCCAGCAACTACTTCATCGACCAAATCACCTTCTGTTTTTATTTTTGCAATTTTTTATTTCTCTAAGTGATTTGGTGGGGCACCGATATCGAATTGTTACCGCTGTCAGGATGAAGTTGAGTGTTTGAGATCAAGCCACATTATTGTATTATTTTGAGCATGTTTAAAAAAAACAAAAAAAAACGAGTATTGACACTTTGATAGCAATATGTGTGTGTTCTCCCTGTCTCTGTCGCCTAAGCAAGCGTGGAATGAAGGATCCATGGGAACTATCATGTAATCTGCTGAAAAGACCATGCACTTAGATTCAAAAGATCTAACCATGTTGTCAGTATAAAGATAATTGTTTTATTTCAATAAATCGACCGCTGGGACCCTTGTATATACCAGCTGAGTCGATATTAGGATTAAAACCAGTGGGATCATATCTCAATCCATTAGGGTTCATCCTGGCACTGACCTTCAGACGGATATGGGAGACACCGTTCACCTTAGTCAACATGTGCAAACTTCATTTTGTCTATATCCATCTTCTAAATCTTTTCATGTGATTGTATTTTGATAGATTCTGAGTATCGTGGTTGAACGACTATCTCAGTAGAGTTTTGAATTCTTGTATGAATTTTAGTACGATGAGTGCAAACTCGTGTACAACAATTGGACTCATATAGGGTAATGATTCCTATATCCGAAGAATTTAATATGCCAACTAAATAGCTTGTTTAGTGTTTACCCTCAATCGTTCACAGGTAGCTAGCATTTGGAGTAAAAAGGTTTTGTGGGTACACCTATTGTAAACCCTCACGGGACTAAAACTCGTCCGATAGGGACACCTATGGGTTTAAAGGCTTATTGCACACGCTAAGTGCAATCACGATGCCTGCGAAAGTGAGTTAGGATTTATTTTTATTTTTATTAGATTTGCTCGAGGACTAGCAAATAATAAGTTTGGGGGTATTTGACAGACATATTTATGTGTCTTATTTAGTCTCGTACTTGTATTAACAGTCCTCATATTTTTTACTAATAATATGACTTTATGTACTTTTAGGGTTTTTGGAAGAATAAACTTTTGTGGAGAAAATTGGCTTAAAAAGTGTTTAAAACATCCCCATCAAATTTGTTAAAGGCACCCCATGATTGGATAAGGGCACACACCTCTTTCAATTTCAAATGAAAATTATGGCGGGAAACTCTCTCTCAAACTCACACTTCATCTGAAAAGTTTGTTACGAATTGGTTGGACGTATTTTGGGATTTTAAGACAAAATATTCTTGCCTTAGTAAGATTCAGCTGTACATGAAATAGATTCCCACGGAGAATCAAAACGGAGTCAAATATTCTCGAAAAGAGAATCTCGTGAAACACCCATATACCTATGGCTTGCAGGAAGAAAATAAATCTCGAAAATATGGTGAATCTTTGTTTCCCTATCTGTAAGATTTTATCTCTATAATAAGGATTATTTAGCAACAAACCAAATAAGAGAATTGTCGAGATTTTGATTGAAGAGAAAAAAAATACATCACCGAGATATTTCATGATGGAGATGATCTCTGTGAAGATTTGATGAGTTAATTGACAAGATTCGGTGTTCTAATATAAATAGAGGGTCGAACAGAAGTATAAGGGGTTTGGAGAGCCGGGGAGATCACAGAAAAAAATTCAGGAAGAAAAGCTTTCTGCTGGTGAAGAAGAAGGTGAAGAACATAAGGCGCCCAGAAACTGTCGCTGATAGTGTCGCTAACGCAGGCACTGAAGCAGTCTTGTTTCAACAGCACCTTAAGTCCGTTCTTTTCTCCTGTTTACTTTTCTTTCTTCTATAACGCAGAGAACACTTCTTTGTAACGCTTATAAGCGTATCAAATCTCCTGTGTTACTTTTATTTCACCATTGGAAGCACTTTTTGAGCTATGGAATATATTTTTGAGGGCTTTTCCAATACAATGAGCTAAACCCCATATGCTGAGGTGACGGAGGAAGCCATTGTTTCAATAAAAGTGGTATAATTCTATTTTAATTATTTTTTGCAATTTCTTTATGATTATTTTCCTTGGTTGAAATTTGATTTAATGATTTTTGTTAAGAAGTTGTGATTTCGTTAGATGGTACATGCTTTGACCTAGGTTTTAGATGTTCCATGCTTTTGTTATACAATTGTTATTTTGAAAATCTACTTTTTGCAATATTTTAGAATCAAATTAAATGTAAGAATTGCATGAATATTAACTAGTTTGAACCACTTTAATTGGTTAATGGTGAAATCCATAACCTTAGTATCTGTTAATATTATTTTATTTTCATATTTTGTGCATATTTTTAGTTTAAAAATTAGTTTATTAAATCTAAATTCAATCTTCACAAGTTCGAGCGAACGATACTCTATTTACCACTATTTACAAACATATCAATTTTTGGCGCCGCCGACGCAGACATTGTTTTTAGAATTGTTTTTAGATTTTTTTTAGGTTAGTTAGTTTAGTTAGATTTTTATTTTATTTGTTCTATTTTACGCTTTTGGGTATTTTCTTTGTATTAGAGGTTTTGGATCAAAAAGAAATTGGAGTTAAAGATTATATTGATTGATTAAAGACTTGGAGTCAAAGACAAAGCGAAAAAAAAGGAAAAAGAAGATAAGATTTTTTTTTTAGTTAATTTTTTAATTTTTTAGGTTTTTATTTTTCTTTCTAGAAAACTGTATTAGGAAATTCTTATTATTTTTGTAATTATTTTAGGTATTTTTCTAGTTTTGGACTTTTAACTTTTGGACTTCATTACTAATTTTTAAACCTTACAGAAGGGAATTTAAATATAAACTGTAACAGGGAAGGAAGACAATTACGATATTGTCTCGGCCCCTCAGGTTCGTACACTGACACAGGAGTTGGTGGCCCGAGTCGACTTCAACGGTTCATCGCCCGTCTGGTACGGGAGGTAACCCACGAATCCCATGCAAGTGGGTTTACTGTATTCCTTCGTATGCATATATGTTGATGAATTGAATACGGACTTCTTTTCTAGTAAAGGGAAAGGACTGGCCATATAAGATAAGGACTCATCACCGTTCCTTCTTGCCCGCGTTAGGAACACGTTACCCAACGCAAACCTAAGCCTAAAATTTGACTAGAAAGAGACTTATAGGGTAATGAGCTTATTGGAAAATTATTCAAAAGGACTGTATTGGTTACTTTGTTAGCCTAACTTAAAATTCAGGAAGATTATTTTAAGTTGATTAGAGCCGCCCTGTAACCCAGGGAAAAGTCGCCAAAGAGACAGGGTTATCAAAGCTCCTTAGATCTTATCTTGTTTCTATTCGACTTAATCTAATTCAGATCGTTTTGAGAGATTCGCTAAAACTGTAACTAGTTGCCTTTTGGAAGAATAGAAGCTGGTCTAGAAACAATCTAAGTGGATCCATCATGCTTTTTGTTTGCTAGATTCAATAGGTTTGATTTGGTTGAGTCGGCCTTGCTTGTGTATGTTTAGAACCCCTTCCGGTAGGATTTATTTTTAGAGTTTATTTTTGTATATTAGGAAGTTTTTGTTAAAAAATGTCGAACTGGTATTATGAGGACTAATATAATGAATATCCGACTGAATTTCAAAATAGACATTATCCATACTATCAACATGGTGTGGATAGTAGTCGGGACCACCACCAACCTTTTGGAGGTTATTGCTCATACCAAGGTGATCTGAATTACTATTCGTACATACACCCGTCTTATGAACATGAAAATGAGCGAAATTCGAGTTTTTTGTCTTGGAGGGATTTTCCCTAAAGTATTCGCAAAATAGTCCTCCTTATGATCCTATTATGACTCTAGAAGAATCACTCAAGAAGTTAACGGAGATAACAAATAGTTTTAAATTAAGTGTGTATGGAACAAATAGTCCTCCTTATGAACCTATTAGGACTCTAGAAGAATCACTCAAGAAGTTAACTGAGAATACAGATAGGTTTGTGTTAGATACAAAAGAAAGAATTGCTCAAAATAATTTTAATTGCCAGTACAGTGTTTCCACTTTTACCCTTGATAATAATGATGAATATTTACCTAATTTAGAGGACGAGGATAAAATCGGTAACACTACTTATTTAGACGAGGTTCAAACATCTTCATATTATTATGATGATGATGAGGATAGTATTGGTGAAGAACTTGAAATATACAGGCAGACTGATCAAAAAATTGTCACTCCAATTGTGCTTCATGATGATAGTGTTATCTCTGTTTCAAATCCAAATAATTTTAATGATTATTCACTTATTCAAAAGGGAGAGGATTTGACTAGAGATACCACTATTTTAGACGCTGCATAATTTTCTTGTTTTGAAGCCTATAATGGTTTAGAGGAACGAGTTTGTCCTGGGACTAGTGATTTAGAATCTAACGATTCGAAGACAATAATCTCTTACGAAGATGATAGCATCCTAGAGAATTTTAATGTGATAGAGGGTGATTTGATTCAGGTTGATAGAATAGTTTCCCAGTGAATTTTTTTGTCCTAGACACCCAACCTTTTCAGGTCCTAGAGGCTAAAATACCAGTGATCTTAGGTCGTCCCTTTTTAGCTACATATAATGTCGTCATCAACTATGGAAATGGAAAGCCGGCCGTCCTTTTGATGGTTCCCAAGGATCCAATATGAGCACTTAGGTCTACGTTGCCACGATCTTGTTCTATGGAAGCGGGCAGGCCAAATTAATTTTTCTTTTGGTAACATGACTATTGAACTGAATCTATTTAGTATGAATAGACAACCTTCTTGTAAGATCTATGATTTAGAAGAAGTGAACGTAACTAGTACTTCAGTTCAGAAATATTTACCAAACACTTTATTAGAAGATCCATTAGAGAAATGCCTAGCCCACTTTGGGTTTGATATTGACAATGATAGTGTTATTAATGAGGTGAATAATTTGTTAGATTCTGCACCTTTGATGGACACTTATAATATATGGAAAGCTAAGTTTGAATTTCTACCAGTTTATAAGTCTATCTTATTTCCTTCTGTAGAGGAAGATGAATGTAGTTCTGACCTTAAGGACCCTAGAATCCAACCAACAGTTTTTAGTTCATCTGAGTAATGTCCACCCTATGTTTGGGGGTACCGATGATTCTTGTGATTGTCAAGTACCCCTGATTAAATTCCCTAACTTTGGACTTGACATATGCACCTCTACCATTTTTCAAGATCATCTTCAAACTAGATTCCCTAAGCCTGTTGATGTCCAGAAAGAAATTCAGTTGTTAGAGACCCATCTTCTAGTAGATGTGGTCTACCCAGGAAATTCAGTTATTAGATTCCCTAATACCAAGATTGACTTTATTTTCCCACTAAAATATTTTCTTCCATATGCGGGAACGGTTGAATTTCAAATGTGTCAGTTATTAAGTTTTGAGACTAAACCTAATTACTTTAGGAAATTAGAATCGACACATTTGCTTAAGAATAACCACCTTCATTGTAGTCAACTGTGTGGGTCAAATCTGATTGACTTTGAGGATCCACAATTATTTAGGTTATTATTATGTGCTTCTAAGTTTTTAGTTGAGTTCTAAAAGACTTTATAACCTGACTCTCTTGATCCTTCCAATGAGGAAACCCAGCCTATGAAAATATTTTATCTAGACCCATTCATAGAGCCCGAACCTGAACCACAACTAGATGTAGTTGTCTTAAAGAGAAAACTAGATAAGGGTGTGCTCGGTTTATTCACTTTCTGGGCCTGCTACAATTTCCTTCTATTTCGGATACCATTATTTTATTCAGAAGACCCACAGTTGTTCCGACTATTACTATATGATTTTATGAGGTGACTAATTCTTTCTTGGTCTGGACGAAGATTTTAAACTTAGCGCTTCTTGGGAGGTAACACATGCTCATGCGACACGGTAATATCTTTTCTTAAATCCTTTCATTCTATTGGTAACAGTTTCTCCTTGTTCATATATTTAATCATTCATCTTTAGATCATTGAGCAATATGAGATTTAAGTTTGGGGGTAAGGGAGAAACTTTTAGTGAAACATGAAACTCCAAAGTCTAAAAACTTGTGAACAATTCAGGATGATACTAACCATTCTAGGTAGATGGAAACGTAACTCTTTTTCTATAGGAATTGGTGTTCCTAGTTAAATGGTCTATTCATAAAAGGATGCCTAGTTCAGGTGTTAGAAATAACATGATAGTTGTCACCATATCTCGGAGTCTATCTCGACCATATCACCTTCTGTGTTTATTTTTGTAATTTTTGTGTTTCTCTAAGTGATTTGGTGGGGCACCAATATCGAATTGTTATCGCTGTCAGGATGAAGTTGAGTGTTTGAGATCAAGCCCCATTATTGTATTATTTAGAGCATGTTTAAAAAAAAAATAAAAAAAACGAGTACTGACACTTTGATAGCAATATGTGTGTGTTCTCCCTGTCTCCGTCGCCTAAGCAAGCTTGGAATGTAGGATCCATGGGAACTATCATGTAATCTGCTGAAAAAGACCATGCGCTTAGAATCAAAAGATTTAATCATGTTGTTAGTATAAAGATAATTGTTTTATTTTCAATAAATCGACCCCTGGGACCCTTGTATATACTAGCTGAGTCGATATTAGGATTAAGACCAGTGGGAGCATATATCAATCCATTAGGGTTCATCCTGGCACTGACCTTCAGACGGATATGGGAGACACTGTTCAGCTTAGTCAACATGAGCAAACTTCATTTTGTCAATATCCATCTTCTAAACCTTTTCATGTGATTGTATTTTGATAGATTCTGAGTATCGTGGTTGAACGACTATCTAAGTAGAGTTTTGAATTCTTGTATGAATATTAGTACGATGAGTGCAAACTCGTGTACAACAATTGGAATCATATAGGGTAATGATTCCCATAGCCAAAGAATTTAGTATGCCAACTAAATAGCGTGTTTAGTGTTTACCCTCAATCGTTCACAGGTAGCTAGAATTTGGAGTAAAAAGGTTTTGTGGGTACACCTATTGTAAACCCTCACGAGACTAAAACTCGTCCGATAGGGACACCTATGGGTTTAAAGGCTTATTGCACACGCTAAGTGCAATCGCGATGCCTGCGAAAGTGAGTTAGGATTTATTTTTATTTTTATTAGATTTGCTCGAAGACTAGCAAATAATAAGTTTGGGGGATTTGATAGACACATTTATGTGTCTTATTTAGTCTCGTACTTGTATTAATAGTCCTCATATTTTGTAATAATAATATGACTTTATGTGCTTTTAGGGTTTCTGGAAGAATAAAGTTTTGTGGAGAAAATTGGCATAAAAAGTGTTAAAAACATCCCCAACAAAAGTGTTAAAGACACCCCATGATTGGATAAGGGAACACACATCTTTCGAATTCAAATGAAAATTGTGGCGGGAAACTCTCTCTCAAACTCACACTTCATCTGCAAAGCTTGTTACGAATTGGTTGGACGTATTTTGGGATTTTAAGACAAAATATTCTTGCCTTAGTAAGATTCAGTTGTACATGAAATAGATTCCCACGGAAAATCGGAGTCACATATTTTCGGAAAGAGATTCTCGTGAAAAACCCATATACCCATCGCGTGCAGGAAGAAAATAAATCTCGAAAATATGGTGAATCTTTGTTTCCCTATCTGTAAGATTTTATCTCTATAATAAGGATTATTTTAGCAACAAACAAAATAAGAGAATCGTCGAGATTTTGATTGAAGATAAAAAAAAATACATCACCGAGATATTTCATAATGGAGAAGATCTGTGTTAAGATTTGATGAGTTAATTGACAAGATTAGGTGTTTTAATATAAATAGAGGTTCGAACAGAAGTATAGAGGGGTTGGAGAGCTCAGAGAGAGCCGGAGAGATCACAGAAAAAAATTCAGGAAGAAAAGATTTCTGCTGGTAAAGAAAAAGGTGAAGAACATAAGGGCCCAGAAACTGTCGCTGATAGTGTCGCTAACGCAGGCTCTGAAGCAGTCTTATTTCAACAGCACCTTAAGTCCGTTCTTTTCTCCTGTTTACTTTTCTTTCTTCTGTAACAGAGAACACTTCTCTGTAACGCTTATAAGCGTATCAAATCTCCTGGTGTTACTATTATTTCACCATTGGAAGCACTTTTTGAGCTATGAAATATATTTTTGAGGGCTTTTCCTATACAATGAGCTAAACCCCATATGCTGAGGTGACGGAGGAAGCCATTGTTTCAATAAAAGTGGTATAATTCTATTTTAATTAATTTTTGCAATTTTTTTATGATTATTTGCCTTGGTTGAAATTTGATTCAATGATTTTTGTTAAGCAGTTGTGATTTCGTTAGATGGTACATTCTTTGACCTAGGTTTTAGATGTTCCATGCTTTTTTTATACAATTGTTATTTTGAAAATCTACTTTTTGCAATATTTTAGAATCAAATTAAATGTAAGAATTGCATGAATATTAACTAGTTATAACCACTTTAATTGGTTAATGGTGAAATCCATAACCTCAGTATCTGTTAATATTATTTTATTTTCATATTTTGTGCATATTTTTAGTTTAAAAATTAATTTATTAAATATAAATTCAATCTTGACAAATTCGAGCGAACAATACTCTATTTAACACTATTTACAAACATATCAATTGATACCCCAATTTGAGCTTCTACGCCCTACTTGTTTCTCTATATGCCTTGCTTTATGATGTGCATCCGAAATAGAGCAGCAATCAAACATGTTGAGTGTATCCTGATATTGTTGAGGGAGACCACCTATATAGCGAGTGACTTTTTTCTCATCTGTCTCTAACAAGTCGTTAAGAGAAAGTAGTCGGTAAAACTCCTTGGTGTAATCGTCTATAAAACGTACTCCCTTGCGTAGGTTTTGCAGCTGCTGGTACATCAATCTGATGTATTTATGTGGTAAAAACTCTGTTCTCATGTGTTTATTCAACTTCTCCCATGATACTAACTTATGTTTTCCTTTACGACTGTGTAGCAGCTTGTGTTGTTGCCACCACGAATTAGCTCTTCCATGAAACATAGTCGCTACCAACGAAACTCGTTTGTTATCTGGTACTTCTTTGAATTCCAATACTTCCTCAACCGTATTCACCCAGGAGAGAAACTCTTTCAGTTCCAAACCACCATGAAATTCTGGGATCTCTATTTTTATTCCTGCCTTCCAGCGATCAGAATCCTCTCGATGATTTATTTTACCTTGGCGATGCCCTCTAGTAAAAGGGTTGGCGTTATCATCTTCTTCTTCCTACTGAATGTTATACCGACCCAGCAAATTTTGGACATCTTCAATGAATTCTTCTCTAGATCTCCATGGAATGAAACCTTCTGGACCTCGACCTCGACCCTGACCGATTGCTACACTTGGTGGCATCTTATCAACCCTAGAATCGACTTTTCTCTGATACCAACTGATGCAGCGGATAATAAAGAAAAGAAAGAAAAGAGAGGTTTTGTTCAGACTTCAAATATTCCTAGGAATATCGACTTTGAACAACGATAATTATTTAGACTTAGGTTTTCCGACTTTAAATAATAATCAATTAAACTTGAACAAGTTTAAGAAAATAATTCGTATTAATCAAATTCAACTGCTTAAAACAATATATGGAGGACTCTTTTATAGACTTGGGGAAAAACCCTAACTTGATAGTCAAGAAATGATGGAAAAAACCCCTAAACCGACTCAAACCCTAATTTGCTATTTTTGGAAAATTTTGGTCGACTAAAAGTAATGAAGTACTCGTAAAATAAAACTATTTTCCGCAAACGGCGATCCAAACGGACTCCTAGCGAAGAAGTTATTAACAAAACAAAAACTTTCCTAAAATAGCAAAAACGCATGTTTGAAATCCTAAACGATGGAATTTGGCTAAAATCTGAAGATCATGCGATAAAGTGGCATGTCTCAATCGTTGGCCCGTTTTCAATCAAAATCGACCTCCCTTGAACTAAATTACGACACTCGGATCTTCAGCCTCCAAATAGGCTATAGCCTGTTCATCTGCATCAGAAATATACCTTGATTATCAGGAATAACAAGGGACATAATAGATCCGCCCCAATTAGTAAACTTAATACTAGCAATATTCCCTTTCTTGAGCTCGAACACTCCAATTTCATCTTCTTCTGACCATTAACTAACACTACCAAAAGTAAATTGAGACCAAGGTTGTTACATATCGAATTTCGGTTCGTATCGGTCGAGAGCGATACACTGGTACGCCGGTATATCGGGGAAATTTCGGTTCAAATATCGGTGAAATATCGGTCCATATATTTTATACCTATAATTTTATGAAAAAATACTAGTTCACATTTTATAATTATAAATGTATTTTAACACGTTATAACAAACGTTTTTTCACAAAGTTTAGAAAGAAAAACTAGTAATCATCTAAAATATATAGATCCATAGATTTCATACAAAATTCAAACTGGAAACATAAGAAAAACAAGAACAACTTCAAAGTTCATCGTCTAAAATGCTAATTAAACAAGGATATTACAATTCTAATCGAAATCATTAGATTAATTATAGATATTATCATATCCATATATAATTCTAAAATATCATAAAAAATATGAATAACAATCCTAAAACAAGGATTTTTTAAAAAATTTTGTTTTTTTTTTTTTGATTTTTCAAAAAATAAAAAAATAAAAAACATCGGTCGTATCTTCGGTCCATATCGGTCGATATTTCGGTCCATATCGGCCGATATTTCGGTCAAATATCGTTGGCCGAAATTTCGGATTTCGTCTTCATTTCACCTTGAAATCCGAAATTTCGGCGAAATTTCGGCCAAAATTAACTACATAGATTGAGACATAACATGAAACTGATTTTACCCTTTTTTGATTTCACAAGTTTTCATGCGAAATTTCGGCCAAGATTAACTACATAGATTGAGACATAACATGAAACTGATTTTACCCTTTTTTGATTTCACAAGTTTTCATGGAGACCTAACATTTTCTGTGTCTTAAGTAGGTGTTTGAATTACAGCAAGTAGTACAAGGTACAAGACAAACATTTACAGATACATAGATAATTTAACCACCAGTCCACCAGCGAGGTACACGTGTGATAAGAAGGCTTATTTCGTCGATATTAAAAAGAACACACGTGGCAAATCCTGCCCCCCTGTCTCCAAGATATGGCAAATCCATCTCAAGGGAGTATTTATAGCCAAGAGAGATTCTGTTTTGGTGGATGAAGGTTACGAGGCAGGGGTTTCCGATCCTTGATTGGTGAATAGTTCTTTTAAAAAGATGGTGATTGGTGAATCTTCTTTGGTATGTAGAGCAGTGCACTTGAGTCCATGGAGCCTTGCTGGCGAATCATGGAATTCACCCAGCCAGGTTAGCTATTTCGAAGATCTAGGATTTTTGGATGGTGGTGCTTAACGTGGTGTGAAGCAAGGTTGGATTGCTTGACCTTTTATTTTATTTAGTATGGTATTAGAAGTTTAGAACAGATGCCCAGAGGATTCCCACAAGTAGCAACAATAAGGAATAAAACTGGAAAAACTCATGTTGTTATAGTAGCACCATCAAAGGGTGTGTTGCAGACATCCAGACAACCATGATAAAAAGAGAATAAGTTTTGAATGATATTTGTCAAAACAAATGCTTTCACATTCCCCAAGTTGGAAATTCAGACTTTGAAAAGTATATGGCTTACAAGCTTAGTGATAGTGACTCTTAAGAAATACCAACAAGAAACAGTATCAAGATTATTAGAGCTGACAAAACATTCCTCAAATAACTGAGAAGGGAGTTCAAATATAAGTTTATAGCGCCAACATAAAGTAGTATTGTAGACTTGTAATAGTCAACTCCTACATCGTGCGATAACGGTGAAGCAAAATGATCATGACATGCATTTTTTGTACATTTTTGGTTGTGAACCTAAAGAGCATGAGATGGCTGTAAGTCTGACTAGGGTTCACAATCACAGAGGAAAAAATTAGGGTGATTAACAGCATCTGGGAAAGCATGGGTTTCCAAACAATGTCCAGCATAATTGCCATAAACATGCGCTCCTTTTTCCTTTCACATTTGCTAAAGTAATCGCTGTGTAAAACTGTACACCAGGTTGGTTACTCCACATAGTTCCACCAGGTTTGCTTTCGGAGACAACTGCTGTCTTCTTCAATTTCTTGCTGTTTGTGGCTCCATCAAGTGCATAATTGATGTCGAACCCACCTGGGAGAATTTTTAGCTTGCTTCCGATGGTTTGAGGAGTAAGGAAGACAAATGGTGTACACTTAACTGGGGAGATTTTGCCTGTGGGGACAAGACCAGAGTCGGTTGGTGTAATGTGAGAAGCGAAAATTTGGCCCTTGTTGGATTTTATGTTCCCGCTTTGATGGCCGCCAAGATTAAAATGTGGGTGGTGAGCTAGGTTTACAGTTTACTGGTGCAGCCTTGTTTATAGCTTTCGCTTTCATGCGAACAAGTAATTTGTTACTTCCCATTATCATGTATGTGACTGATACCGGAACCTTCCAAGGAAATCCTGTACATTTAAGAAAATATTAAACCTCAATAACAGTTGGAAAGTCATATGTTTGGCTCATATTTGCTAAACCTTCAAATTTAAGCAATTTCGATGTGTTTCCTAACCAAAGTGTAAATACGATATTGCAAGTTCATTTTGTACCTTGTTCACCATCGAAGCTATCATAAGTGAAAGTGATACAAGGAGATTTGACATCTGGTCTATGGCTTTGCACTTTCCAAAGCAGGTTGCCAAATCCTTTAGCTCCCCCTAAATTAGTACACAGGAATGCAATCAACATTTATTTGATTCAATACAAAGATAGACTTAGTGGATTCTGATTCTGAGTAGTTCAATAATCAGATTAAGCAGAAGATATTAATTATTACTGTTTGACATATTCCATTAATTCATATAACACATACTTACCATGAACTTTGTATTGTTGCCGTCAATGGCATTTAATTTGTAAGTAGCTCCATTTAAAGTAAACTTAGCTCAGCCTATTCTATTTGCAATTCGCCCAACTGTTCTGCCAAAGTTGGTTGTGTCGTCCTGCAACCAAATTAAATGTTCATCATTCCCTAATCAAAATTTATTCAACAGGATACGACTTGCCAACAAAATTATGCACCACGAGTACTATTTTCTATTAAATTTGTTGTTTACACCATACACTCTTTCCCAATGCTTTAAATGAACAGTACAATAGCATCATACTTGAAGACGCATTGTTTATCCAGTGGCTCATGCTAGCTTGATTTTAAAAGAAATATAGCTGAGATGGAGATACCAACAAATTAGATAAGTTTTGTAATTAGACTTGAAATAGCAACTCACTCTACAAGGAGATGAGTGAGACTTGAAATACTAAAAATCAAGTAGACGTTATCTACAGGGCGGTTATGTTTGACAGAATGTTGTTTTATACTGAGCATAGACTGGGTACTGTTAGGTACTATTAAAGTTAAACTCTACACACAATTCATTGGTATACACTTACAGGTAGTGGCAGCGTATTGTATTTGTAGACTTCTGTAACAATGTTCTCAATACTTTCCTCGCAATTCCTGCATATTACAGCAAATATTAATACACTGCACCTTTATGTAGCTTGGTACAGGAGCATGTTAAAACAGGACGTGCAAAGATATTTATATGTGCAAAGTTCCAAGTACAGTAACATACTCAATCCCTGAAGAAGGCTCCCATGAAACATAATCAGAACCATACCTCCACTTCACCTGAATCATAGAAAAAAAAAATCAGAAATCAGTAAATAAATGAACCAAAACTATGTAAGAATATACAAAAGAGATGCAAGCGACTAAGCTATTGGAAATTTCAAAAGTAATACCTTAAAGTATAAGCCAGTCTTTTCATTATCGTTTGGGTCACCATAACATATACCGATGATCTTCTCAATTTCATACTCATCATTGTCATACGGTTGGATGCTATTCATACATATCGTCTGGGTCAATTTCATACTCATCATTATCTGTTTCTTCTTCTATCTCTTTCTCAGCTGATTTTTTTAATGGAGAATAAATGAATAATCAGTTCCCAACAGTGACAACTTATTACAAAGCTTTTGCCATTCTTTTAAGTAATTTCAGCAAGTCTTCAGCCTTCTCATGCCTTACCTGAAATCAATTGGCAGTTAAGAATTGTTTACAAATCTGCAAATATGTATTCTCAAAATAAGAAGAAAAATAGCAAACATAATAGCAAAATATTATACTTCAGTTTCTGGGTGGTTGTATCCAAGACTTTCGCAGGCATCTTCGTTGTAATCAACAGCCTATCTCTGCAAGGACATACTAACAATTCAGTATGAAATAAACAGATTATGCCACGAGCGCTAAAATCATTTCTGATTTATACCTGAAGTCCAGCTAACATCAGAAGAAGTTGCCGTCATGCAGAGGCCAGTGGACATCCCTCCACAGCCAAAATACAAGATTTTTGAATCAATTGCTCAGGAAAGTCCCTTGGAATTAAGGACCACTTTTGAACTACCTTTGCTGGAGATAGTAGAGGATGATGAGCAAAAAGAACAATGTATTATTAGTACCCAAAACAAGAAATGAAGGGAAGTATCCAATACTATCAATAGATACAACATATTACCTGTAGGTAGGTTTTCAAATGTGCAAAACTCCTCGAAATCACCAAGGGGGACCTGGTTAGCAAATCAACAGAATAACATATATTACTCTTTCATGAATATAAACTCTAAACTGAAATGAGATACATAAATATCACCAAACAAAGAAAAACAACGGAAGAACCCATACTTCTAGGATGCTCGTTAGAAATGATACAATCCAGTGGGTTATGTCTGAAATGAGATATGAATGATTACACGTTTATTTTATTAAACAAAGGTACATGCAAAACTCAATCGGAGTATACCATCAACCAAACAGTATCCACACAAAACATGAACTCCTTAATCAAAGAACAAGATACACACAAAACATGATTTCGACCATGAAAAACCTCAATATAACATGAAGTAAACAGTATCTGATAGAAGTGATGAATTTATGAGAAAACTCTCAATTGAATTTAGTGAGAACTAGGGCTGCACAAACCCGACCCAACCCGCTAATCCGATCCGCACCTGTCCAATTTTATTCGATCCGCACCCGGTCCGTTGATGAACGGGTCGGGTACGGGTGATTTTTAAGAAACCCGACTTCTGGCAGGTCGAGTGCGGGTGATAACTCCTCTCACCCGACCGACCCGTCCAACCCGTCAGAAAATATTTTAAAAAAAATTTGGAACAGAATAGCAATTAGCAGATGAAGTTTCTCTCTCGCTCTCGCTCCCTTCTTTTTTCTCGTTCCCTTCTCTCTCTCGTTCCCTTCTCTCTCGAACCCTAACCTAATTGATCTCAGATAATAATTTCTTTCAGTACTCATCATCTTCTTCAACTCTACCTCTGCCTCATTAGAAAACTAGGGTTTCAATTCTTCTTTGTAAAAAAAGAAAATACAAATCTAGGGTTTCAGATCTACATTTAGTTTTTATTCTGTGGGTCTAGTAATGGTGGGCGTTGTTAGACGATGATTTCGAAATCAGGCAGGCAAACAGAAACTGGTTTGTTGCTGTGAGTTGAAGATGAATCTGAGTTGGCTAGAATATAGAGATATGGTGGTAAATCTGTGTTTGCAACACCGAAGAACTAGACAGTGAAGAGAAGATATGGGTTTGTTGTAGAGTCTTGAATCGATTTTTGGGTTTCTTAATTTTGTCGAGATTTGAATTAAGAAAACAGGCAAGCTATGTCGCTGGTCTGTTGATATGGGTAAGTTTGTTCACTGCAGTAGAATAGGGAAGAACTAATATGTGTGTTTTGGCTCTAATATATGTTTGTACTGGATGTTTAAATTTGAGTCACTAGTTTTTGGTTTTATTGTTGTTGTCTAGATCTTCTTTTTAAGGATTAGTAAAGTAAAGCAACCTGAAGTTTGCTAATGTTACATAAACTTTCAAGCGAAGTTGTAAGTATTGAAAAATCTCCGGCTAATTGAAAATCTACAACTTTTTTTCTGAGCTAAAGAATGTCTTACAGTGTTGATATCTCAATGCCTATTTGCAGGTTTTTTTCCTGTAAGTTGGTGCAGACGAAATTATACTTTATTGGATTTAGTACTCCTAGCTATTTCGGACTGTAAGTATTTTAGACTGATGAGTCTTCTTGGTAGGCTGATGTAGTTATTTGTTAGGTTTAAGATACCTAAGGTTTGGAAATTATGTGGTGACAGTTAGTTAGTGAGGGTTGGCTTTGGATCTTAACTTGTATGTTGCATTGTTTTGAATTGGTGACAATGCTTCAAGTCAATTGAGTATACGACTGACATTATCAGAGGTTTGCTTTTACTGGGTTTGTAATTTCTTTTGTTAATTTCTTATTGGTGCTACACTCAAAATTGACTAAGTTTTTGTATCATCTGATGCATTTGTGTTTTGAGGTAGATGGTTCTTTTATATTTGTTGGGGGGTGAATTGTAAACTTTAAGAGCTCCTTATGTATGCCCAATCAGTCATCTCACTTATCTGGTCGAACTATGAGGTAGTTAGAATTTGTGCAGACTGGGCGGGTGACCCGCACCCGACCCGCCGTAAAGTCGGGTCAGAACCGACCCGACCCCTTCTACGACGGGTTGGATGCGGGTGAAAAATTGGTCACCCGCCTTTACGACGGGTCGGGTGTGGGTGAGGCCGAACCCGACCCGACCCACCCGATGTGCAGCCCTACTGAGAACCAATCTTTCTTATTGATCAATAATGAACGTTACAGGTAGGGCTGCACATCGGGTGGGTCGGGTCGGGTTTGGCCTCACCCGCACCCGACCCATCGTAAGGCGGGTGAAAAAGATTTCACCCGCATCCAACCCGTCGTAGAACGGGTCGGGTCGGTTCTGACCCGACTTTACGGCGGGTCGGGTACGGGTGACCCGCTGTCACCTGTCCAGACTAAAAATCTATAGTTTTTTTTTTTGTTACTTCTGTATCCTGTCCTATTCTGTATCCTGTTCTGTTCTGTATCCTGTTCAATCACATACACAAAAATTCCAGGCAGTGTACAGACAAAAAAATATCAAACATATCAGCACTATTCCGGCAAAAAGACATTTCCAGACACTATACAGATACAGTTGAAACAAGTTCCAATCCATTTAAAGTTCTGTAAGACTGTAAGACTGTAACCATACCCATTCAAGTTCTAAAAAGTTTCATACCCATTCAAAGTTCTGTAAGACTGTAACCATGCGTCCATGCCCATTCAAAAGTTCAATTAGTTACAGACTATGAAAGAAAAGAGTTGTATGAAAGAAAAGTTCTGTAACTTAGGATTGTCAACAGTCGAAAGAAAACAGTCATATACTTAAAAAAAACAAGAGTTTTAAGTTTAAGAACTCGCCAGAATCCATTACCGCAGGATGATATTGGAACAAACTAACTTAAAACTTTCTCCTCCAGGTCACCGAATAAGATTCAACCATCATCTATGATAATGGAAGAAGCAGCAAGGTTACCAAATAGCTCAGCAACAAAAAAGTGAACAATTAGAATGAAAAAATATTAAGAACAATTACAAATAGTAATAATAGTATAAGAAGTTTAGAAATAAGAAGTTAAGAACCATGAAGTACAAATTATACCCGACTCAAGAACATCAACCTCCTCCTCCTCGACTCCAAGGATAGAAGAATCTTTGTCAATTGGTGTACGTAACCAATTTTGTAATAAAATTAATGCCTCAAGTGTTTTAGGCTTTAAAGAACTTCGAAAAGGATCCAAAATTCGTTTTCCGGTACTAAAAGATGATTCAGAAGCAACAGAAGAAACAGGTATAGCAAATATATCTTTGACTATGAGTGGAAAAATATCAAACCTCGCAGAGTTGATCTTCCACCAAAGTAATATATCAAAAGAAGAATCTTCATTGGTTGGAGAGTAGATAGGCTCAGCCAAGTATCTTTCCACCTCAGATCTCCTATGATCCTCCACAGTACTCAATTGGTTTTTGCGTTTATTTCTTCCTTCCATATACTTAGCCTTGCTAGAAACAGAAGAACCTTGAGCAGAAGTAGAACTAGAATTACCTACAGACTCGGATGAAGATATCACACTTTCAGTTGTATATTCTAATTTATAAGCTCCGAACAGTTCATCAAAATCCTTTTTAACTTTATCAACCCAAGCTTTTACCCTTCTTTGTTTTGTCACAGGGTCGTAATGCACAACTAAATCTTCAACAATCACATACAATCCTTGTTCTTTCTCTCGTGGATCCAGAAGTACATCAATAAACATCAACGAATTCATTTTTTTATATTCTCCCCAATACTTGTTGTACTTGAGCAACATTACATCGCCCATGTGACTTAAGAAAGGATCCTCGTATCCATTTTTCCAATCGTCTAATTCTTGACGAACAGTACCGAGTTCCATTAAGAACGAGTGGGAAGTAACATATGTAGAAGCTGAAAAAACAACAATTGATTCGTAGAATACCTTTAGAAACTGAATCAGAACTCTAGCATTGCACCAATCATATCTTTCAGGAGCATGAACTGGAGGCCTTTTCTTCTTCTTGGATTTTCTAAGAGCAACATCTACTTCTTCTTCTGGAGTATCGACTTCTTCTTCTTCATCGTCAGAATCTAGATCAAAATCAGCATCTAGATCAACATTGTCATCACCATCACCCATATGAAAAGATGGTACTGGAATATCATAACAAAACTTCTCACGGAATGCCCTATCTGACTCATGTAGCCCTTCAAAATCTTTTTCATACCTCTCAACAGCAACCAACATCAAATAAGTAGAATTCCATCGCGTTTTCACATCCAAAATCAAACCTTTTTTACAATCTATCCTTGCCATCTCAGCAGCATCCATAAACTTCTTCAATCTTGCGGGAAATTTCGTGACATACTTTACCACTGCCCTGATTCTGAGAATTGATGTATGATACTTTTTCAAACCATCCTTAACGACAAGAACATGTATGTGAACCGCACATCTAACATGCAAAAATTTAGCTCCAAGTAATGAAAAACCCCAACTAACAACTCTTTTACTCAAATACTCAATAGCAGTTTTATTTGCAGATGCATTATCAAGAGTGACAGTGATACCCTCTCAAGCCCCCACTCCAGAAAACATTTCTCTAAAGCCTTACCAATTTGTTTACCTTCATGACTCTCAATCAAACAAAAACAGATGATTCTTTTATGCAGCTTCCATTCCCGATCAATAAAATGGGCCGTTACAACCATGTAATTGTAGTTCAGCATCGATGTCCAAGTATCAGTAGTAAGACATACCCTTGTCTTATTTGTCTTGAAATAACTTATCAATGAGGCATTTTCTTTCAAAAACAACGTGCAGATATCACGATACACTGTCATACAACTTGGAATCTTAAATCTCGGCTCAAGATACTTACTGTAACCCCTAAATCCTTCGCCTTCAACAATTCTAAAATCCATTTCATCTGTAATAATAAACCTAATCAGTGCTCTCCTACATCCTTCTTGAGAAAAAGTGGCCCCCATCAATTGTGGTTCCTCTCCCGGCTTGCACGGCTGAAAACCAAGTGATTGTTGTCCTCCATGTTCCTTATTAACTGATTTCTTATACTCAATACACTTCTGTAAATGATGAGAAAGATTGGTAGTCCTATGTGTTTTACCACCAATCTTGTAACTACCCCGACCTTTTGGACAATGCTTACACTTTGCTTTAGCACCATCTTCTATAATATCAAAGTAATTCCATGCCCAAGATTTCTTCACACCAACTCTAGGCTTCTTATTTGACGATGAAGGTTGAGAAGATGGTGTCGCGGATGATGAAGGTTGAGAGGATGGTGTCGTGGATGACCCAGTTGTACTCCTTGTCCCTACTAAGGATGCCGGTGGACGTTGAGGTGGAGGTCCCATTTGCGATTGGGATGGAATTCCTTGTACAAGTGGAAGATCTAAACTAACGTCATCTTTTGAGATTTCAACCATGATGGTAACCTACAAGGCAGAGAAATGGCAGAAGAGGTAAGTTTCTAAAACTTCATACATATCATAACAAAATAATGATGGTAATAGCAGTGAGTCAGTGACACTGTTAGTTTACTATGCGACTCTTAAACAACAGAAAATAATGATGGTAATAGCAACAAAATAATGATGGTAATAGCAGTGAGTCAGTGACACTGTTGGTATACTATGCGACTCCTAAACAGCAGAAAATAATGATGGTAATAGCAGTGAGTCAGTGACACTGTTAATTTACTATGCGACTCCTTGACTGCAGAAAATAATGATGCCACAGTGAACTATAGATTACTGACTGCTCGATGTCGATATTCTGTTTATCTGGATGCAAAACTGTGTTTAACAATTATTGTCCATGAGTCACTCATTCAAGCTAAAATAAAGAAAGGAATCCTCACTATTTTGTAAATAACAAATGGTTACACAGTTACACTCTGATTAGTAATCAGCTCTCTCAAATTCTCAATCAAAACATGCATTAGCAGATGACATTAGACGTATGACCATATAACTAAGACCAAAGTTACGCATGCAATCAAATTTCATTCTGTTTTTTTTTTAGCTTAGAACCGCAGCTGCAACCGGCCAGTGAAAACAGTACAAAGCAAGCAATAGCACTTCAGTGAAGAATGAGCAATACCATTAAATTTAGGAGATGTATAACCTCAATAATCATGTTTGCAGGAAAACAAAAAAAAACAGAAATCACACATGTTTCACCAACATAGTAAGTTGTCGTTCATTATGTACATATTAACAGCAGGACACTACATCCATCTCTCACACCCACGGAATTGTCAAATGTAAAATTGGTTAAAACTAAGTCATACCACGAGTCCAGCATCTGAATGTGCTACTTAATTTTCCCAAAGCATCTCCAAATTAACCTTGTGTCCCAACACTTGTGTCATCTTATCGTAGTTCTAAAAGTTCCATACAACATGGATTTAATATATCACCATAAAATCCATCACACATGATAAAGAAATAATGTAAAATTAAGAGAACCAATCTTCAATTAAAACATCAACTCAACCATTATAGCTTCATTTCTCTATTAACATATATATATACAAAACTATCAACAATACTTACTAGCAACAATACTAACTAACTATCATAGCTAAGCAATTAAATTAAAATCCCAACACAAGTGCCCCAAATTCAAAATCAACTACAAATAGTTCACTGCATAATAGGGTTTCACAAACTCTATTCAATGCTAGAGCAAACCTACTGAATCAATTACAAATAGTTCTTCGCAGCATCCAAAGAGACAGAATTAGACCCCAACTTGAACAGGGGCATGCTTTACTATAAAAAGCCCTAATTTTACAAACATTAATTTCAAATTAGGAAAAAGTTATTTATCAAATTAAACCTTATGAGCATCACAATCACTCAAAACTAATGAAACCCATAATCAATTGCTACTCAATCATGTAATTATACAAACAGAAATTTCAATTAGGGAATTTTTTTTTAAAGCAAACAATACATGATAGAGATTCAAGAAGAAACCAGGTGGTGGTGACTGATGATTCTTGTGTTCGCGGCGGTGGTGGTGGTGTGCTCTGTAAGTCTGTAACCTCTGAAAGAGAAGAGTAGAAATGAACTGAATGAAAAGAGACGATGAACTGAAAGAGAATAGTAGAAAATAGAAACTGAATCTGTTTAGAATAGAGTCGATGAAGTTTTGATTCATTTTATACTAGAAAATAAATGGTGGGCGGGTCGGGTCGGGTGAGAGGAGTTATTACCCGCACCCGACCTGCTAAAAGACGGGTATAAAAAAAATCACCCGCACCCGACCCGTTCATCGGCGGGCCGGGTGTGGGTCGGGTAAAATTGGGCGGGGCGGGTTGGCGGGTTGGGTCGGGTTTGTGCAGCCCTAGTTACATGAGGTTTTTATAGAGTCTATTAACAATCGTAACTATGTGCACATGTGCAAATCACATGATTACTGTAACAAACTAACTGACAACACACGTGAGTGCCATCCTGGTATGATATAACAGAATAGCTGTACACGGTGCTGGTGTGACAGGCTGTGAGTTATGTGTTATTATCCCCCCTCAAACACAAGGGAGGAGTTACGACCTTGAGCTTGCTGCGTAGCGCAATGAACCTGGGTCAATGTAGACCGTTAGTAAAGATATCCACCAATTGATCGAGAGTGTGAACATAAAAGACAGCCAGAGTTCTTGCATGGACCAATTCCCGCATAAAATGATAATCAATATGCACATGTTTCATCCTGGAGTGTTGCACCGTATTAGATGCCAAATTGATTGAGATTATGTTATCACAGCCGATACGGGGAAGCCCTGTTGGATGGAAGTGCAGATCCTGGAGAAGATAACATAACCAAACCATCTCAGTTGCCGTGTGTGCTAAGGTCCTGTACTCCGCCTCTGTACTGGACCTAGCCATCGTTGTTTGTTTTCTGGAGGACCAAGAAACAATGTTAGAGCCTAAGAAAATACAATACCTACCTGTAGACCGTCGATCATCCACGCAGCCAGCCCAATCAGCATCCGAAAAGCCTAGTAGTGAGGTGGTGCCCTTTGTAAACAGCAAGCCATGAGTGAGAGTGCCCTTTATGTACCTTAGTATCTTAGATGCCTCCAGATGAGTAGTTCTAGGGAGATGCATGAATTGGCACACAAGATTAACAGCAAACGAAATGTCCGGACGCGTCCATGTCAGATATTGCAGGGCCCCAACCAAAGACTTATACATTGGGTTATCGAGCAAGGCACCAGAGTCCTTGCTAAGATAGGTTGATGTAGCAATAGGATTTTGGCATGGCTTACATCCTTCCATCTGAGGCTTAAGCATATAAACCACCGCATACTTGGCCTGACAAAGAAAAAGAGATGTTGCTGATCTTGTAACCTCCAGGCCCAGAAAGTAATGCAAATTCCCCAAGTCTTTAATTGGAAATGTAGCTTGTAACTGAGTAAGAACATGTTGGAGATGATCAACTGAGCTGCCAGTTAAGAGAATATCGTCCACATAGACCAAAGCAATAGTAATATGTGAACCCTTGTGATAAACAAAGAGAAAAGTATCTTCCTTGGACTGTATAAAATCAAACAGAAACAGGCTTGCTTGATCCCATAAATTGCTTTATGCAAAAGGCAAACATCATTTGGCCTGGTAGCATCAATGAAGCCTGGAGGTTGGGCCATGTATACTACCTCCTTAAGATCACCATGAAGAAACGCATTTGATACATCTAGTTGATGAATCCTCTAGGAAAACTGAACAACAAGAGATAAGACCACTCGAATGGTATATGGTTTTGCCACTGGACTAAAGGTATCTTCATAGTCCAAGCCATGTTGTTGATGGTATCCCTTGGCCACTAATATGGCTTTATGCCTAGCAATTATTCCATCTGGGTTATACTTAATACGGAAGACCCACTTGCAGCCCACAATATTATCTATTCCTGCTGAGTCCACTAAGGACCATGTCCCTGCCTCCACAAGTGCCTGATACTCATTAGCAGAGGCAACCCTCCAGACAGTTTCCTTGTTAGCAGAGCTAATACAGGTAGGGACTGGTGCATCTGTGCTAAGAAGAGCCACACTGATAGGGTACCTGGTGGACAAATAGGCCTTTGGCTTGCTAATACCAGCCTTGCCTCTTGTCAACATGTGATGCTTATTGAGAACAAAAACAGAATGGTCTTGAAATGATGCAGCAGTGACTGAAGGCATAATGGCAGGCATAGAGGGCTCAGAAGGAACATGAGATATAAATGTAGATAGCTGATGAGAAGAAGGTGGCAGCAACAGTTGGTATGAGAAAGAGGTTTCATCAAATGATACATATCTGGAGATAAAAACAGTTCCAGTAGTTGGGTCTAAGCATTTATAGCCCTTTTGTTGTAAGCTATAGCCAATGAATACACAACACTTACTCCTTTATTGTAACTTGTTGGTTGTATAAGGCCTAAACCATGGGAAACATGCAAAGCCAGACACTTTTAAAAATGCATAATCAGGGGACTTTCAAACAAAAAATTTCTGGTATTGAGACAAGTATTCTATGGAGTTTGTAGGTAATCTGTTGATAAGAAAGTTTATTGTGTGTAGAGCATCAACCAACAAATATGTTGGTAAAATAGACTGAGACAGAAGGGTTCTAGTGGTGGCTAACAAATGCTTATGCTTGACCTCAGCAACTCCATTTTGCTCTGGAGTGTGAGGACATGTTAGCTCATGTGAAATGCCTTTGGTGGCACAGAAATCTTTAAGAAAATGATTCAGAAACTCACCACCATTGTCAGTTCTTATGGTGATAACAGGAGTAGATAGCAACTTCTCAATTCTAGTCACAAAAGAGACAAAGACATGTTTAAATTCATAATTTGTAGAAAAAGGCAGAATCCAACAGTATTTAGTATATTCATCAACCACATTTGCATAATACATATTTCCAGAGACAGAAGCTACATGACAAGGACCCCAAAGGTCAATGTGCAACAACTCAAGAGGTTGTTGAGCTAATGAACTAGACAGCTGAAAAGAAAGCTTCTGACTCCTACAGAGTTTGCAATCTATACAAGAAAATGGCTTATTGAGTGGATTGGACAAATGTAGTAGTGAACATAGTCTTTGCATTGTTTGAAATGAGGGATGTCCAAATCTCTTATGTAGAATGAGGTTGTCACTCATTGTAGATTCTAGAGCTTGTGGTACATGATGAGCATGACCAAAGGAAATTGGGTAGAGGCCATGCCCATGTAGACCTTGGAAAAGTAGTTTCCCAGAGATCTGATCCTTCACATAGAAACCAGTAGAATCAAGTGTTAAGGAGCAGTGATTATCAGTAGTGAATTTGTGAATGGATAATAGGTTGTGAGATGTTTTAGGCACAATTAGAATATCATTAAGATTAAAAGAGTGTGCGTTATCAATCTTACTAGAATTACCCTTGTGAGTGATCATCATACCTTCCCCATTGGCTATTTGAATGGTTTCTGAGCCATCATATGTAGTAGATTCCTATAAGAACTTGTTGTCTGAGGCAATGTGGTGAGTTGCTCCACTATCTGCCAGACATTCCTCATCATCAAAAATATATGCTGTAGCAAGCATGGCACTGAGGTTGGAGGGTGGTGATCTTCCTTGATAAATAAAGTTTAGCCTTTGATTACATGTAGTTGCAATATGCCCTGGAGTGTTGCAAATATGGTAAATAGGATTTTCAGTGGGATCGGTACCCCTGCCAGCATTTTGTTTTTTAAATATGGCAGGATTAGGAAATCTTTTCCCATGATAAGAACCTCTAGTAGAGTTTCTGTGATATCCTCTAGAATTGGAGTGGGCATTTCTTGCAAAACCTCTGCCAGAATTGGCTAGAAAATCTTTTGCACTATGATCTTCCTTTTGTTGCTTTGCTCTTTCTTGGATCACTGTTTCTTCACTTTGCAAGTTGTTGTGCAGTTCAATACAAGAAACTGGAGGGTTCATATGACGCATAAAGGTAGCAAAAGTTATGTACTCTTCATTTAATGCTTTAAGAGTAATTACCATAAGCTCCTTGTCAGAGACAATTTCTCCAGCAACAGCTAATTGGTCAGAGAGATTTTTGATATCATTTATGAGAGAAGAAATTGATTTTGTACCTTGAGTGATGGACAACAGTTTTGTTCTTAATTGAATAGAGTGTGTGGATGATGCTCTTCCAAATTTTTCCTCTATATTGTTCCATAAAGAAGCAGAAGAACTGGATCTTGAAAAATAGGCTATCACTGAATCAGAAATGGTGGAGTTGATCCACATTGTGATAGTGGAATCTTCATCCATCCAGTCAGTATAAAGTGGATTCTCTATTCCATTTTGTTAATTCCTTGGATTGGTAAACTGTGGTGGACATGCAAAAGATACATCCAAATATTTCTTCAACTTGTATTTCTGTATGACTGGATTCAGTAAGTTTTTCCAGGTGAGATAATTGTCCTCCTTCAATTTGAGATGTACAAAAAATTTGTAAGTTGATTCAAAGGAACTTTAGAAAGAAGATTGGAGGTTGAATTCTCCACTGTTGTTGTAGCAGAGAAAGTTTCAATCATTAAAGATCAAAAAAGATCTTAGACAGACATGAAGTAGACACAATAAACTTTCCAGAATTGTCTTCAAGAAAAAAAATTGATCAAGAGCTTAATTCCTGCTCTGATACCATGATAGAAGTGATGAATTTATGAGAAAACTCTCAATTGAATTTAGTGAGAACCAATCTTTCTTATTGATCAATAATGAATGTTACATGAGGTTTTTATTGAGTCTATTAACAATCGTAACTAGGTGCACATGTGCACATCACACGAGTACTGTAACAGACTAACTGACAACACACGTGAGTGCCAGCCTGGTATGATATAACTGAATAGTTGTACACGGTGCTGGTGTGACAGGCTGTGAGTTATGTGTTATTAGTATCATGATTCATTCATTCACCTTAATGTAGCCGCACTCACTCAAATTAAGAAACATGTTATTCTGAATCCGCACATACCAATCATCAAGATCACTAAAATAGTTATTTTTTTATTCTTCCTTTTCTTCTTGCTCTTATGTATTACCTGAGTCTTTAGCAATAACCCACATAAATTTGATTTATTAGTAGTTTTTCTTCCAACCCTAGTATCGGATGCCATAGTCGCTCTTGAAGATTTTTCAACAGTAAAGTGGTAACCAGGGTTTTGAAGGCCTATTATTTTATTTTATTTTTGAATCATTTTGAAGGACTATTAGGTTGACAACCAATGAATATATTTTTTTTTCCATAAAAATTCTGTGATGCTTATTTTTAGGAAGGATTAATTAGGATTTGGTACCTAGGTTTTGACCAGATTTAATATTTTTATTTATATTTGTCCACCGTTAGTGTTTAGTACATGGAATCATTGTTCACCCTAGTTGACAAAGTTAAAGTACTGACTTCCGTTTAAATTATATATAAAAAAAAGTTAATACTTAACGCTGTTAATAGCGTCGTTAATACGTGAGTGTTTTAAAACTCACATGCCTTCTTATACATCCTACGGCTATGATTCTTCGGATCCAACGGTCGGATTTTTAGAATTTCAAAAATCTAAAACTCACATGCCTTCTGTACAACAAGTTCAACACCTAAGATTCTGTTGCAATCAATAGGAATAGATACTGTTGCAATCAAGAGTATTCATTGCAGGTGCAACAAACAATGGCTTGCTAAAATCCCAAGATCATAAAACACAAGTAAGCAGGTTATCACATAATCCCCCTCTGTATACACTTCATCTAATCCAAGTTTCTTAAGCCTTTCTTTCACATCCATGTCTTCCTTCATTTCAGCAATCCTCCTGTTGTTTAACAAAATCAAATGAATCAGTTCACAATATGGAACTCATAAGAAATGTTTCCAGGGTAAAACATAAATCAGGAAATAACTAATACTAAATCAATAACTAACATATAGCTACTAATTTCAGGAGTCACTCAAATGCTTTGAATGAATGACTAAGAAAGCCAACCTGTGAAGATCAGATTCCTCAGAACCCAGTCTCTGATCCTTACGTGCAACGGCACCATCTCTTTCGGTGACCAACTCATCGAGTTGCTCAGCTACCGCAACCTGAAACAAGTGTCGTTGATTCAGTAATACACCACTTAAGAACTTTCCAACTGCTGATCTTGGTTCAAGAGGGGTAGTACTACCAACACCAGTGAAATCACAAGGACTAGAATTGTTGCTCTTGCGTATGCAGATGTAACAAATTTTTGGATCTTCCTTTTGAACTACTTTCAGTCCTCATTCCCTGATCTCCACAGATCTTAAGGGCACCCTAGACACACAAACAAACTTAATCAGAATATCTTATTGGTTACATATAATAGAAGATATTCAGTATAAGGGTTGTATATCCAAGGTAAGTGAGGATTGAACGATTGCAAGCCTTGACTAAGAACCAGTCCATATTATATCTCGTCCATACAGACCCATGATAATCTGCAGCAACAGATGGTGCAGTAGACTACAGCTTAAACTAGTCATTCAGGCTTTTTGTCAAGCACATTAGGTGCATTTCCTGTCAGTGATTTATGCAACAACTTGTTTGTAATTCAGGCATCCAACTCCTTCCATGCAATTGATCCTATACATACATCTGTTCAATGGCATAAAGTAAACCAACCCATTCATCAGTTCCTCAATTCTCAGCTTCAAATCAAACCCAACCAGCAACAACCTCAGAAACTGTCATTACTTTTCTCTGCAATTCTCTACTAACTTACAACAACTTCAATTCCCCTCTTCAAAACACACTTCTTCTCTACTAAGTCATTAGAAGCGACCCCTAGTTTCATATATCCGTCTCAGCCTCTAAATGAAGTTCGAATTGCTCAAACACAATCCATTCGATCACCACCAACATTCGTTATAAGTTGGACTTCATCACAAACTCATGCTATAAAACCCATCTTCTCTTCTTCCTTGTCTCTCCATCTTCATTCTATATCGCTGATTCTAACTCAGAACCCAAGTACCCATCTCATAAATTGTCTTCTCCAGCAGCAACACCACCACATCTACCCATTTCTTTTCTTAATTCTTCTCAAATCGAACCCTAATTTCATCTTATAAAACCCAATTTACGGCAGCAAAAAAGCTCATACCACCACCAGATCTATTCTTTCTTCCAAGAACCCTAAGTAAGATCCTGCATACAGTGTACATAGAAAACATTGAGTCTAAAACTAGCTAAAGAGCAACGGAGTTACTCACAGCACACATGGTCACAGTTGGAGCATTTTCTCTGAACTAATTGATGAACTTTGTTTCTTCTTCTTCCCCAAATCAGTAACCCTAATGTTAGTTTAAACAAAAATTAACAAATTCAAAATCAAATTGAAACGGAAATTTCGGAAGACCGATCTAAAAATGAAATGGGTATCTTGAAATTAGGGTTTTTGAGGTTACTTATTTGAATCAAATTGTTTTGAAATTAGGGTTTTTGAGGTTACTGATTTTGAATTTGATTCATTTTCATTTCAATTGAAATTAGTGTTACTGATTTGTTGTGAGTTGAGAATTTAAGATACATGGTATGAGATGGGTTGAGTTTTGGCAGAGATTAATAGCGAGAAACAGAGACGGGGATCGAGTTTGGGGTAGCAGAGAAAATAAAGAAGATGGGTTTGTTTTACTGTGGCAGAAGAGGTGAATACATGGTATGAGATGGGTTGAGTTAGGTAGATCTTAACAGTTCACCTTTGAGATGGAACAAGATCTAATATAAACCGTAGAACTTAACTGTTAGGGACTTGGTTTTTCATTGTTAGCAAAGTTTTTTTTTTTTTAGTAATTCAAATTTAATTGACGGAAAAAAATGACACATCATCAGTTCACGGGTGAACAGTGATTCCAGGTACTAAACACTAACGTTGGACAAATGTAAGTAAAAACACTAAATCTGGTCAAAACCCAGGTACCAAAGTCTAATTAACCCTTTTAGGAATATGAAAATAGGTGTTATTGTGAGACTATTAGAGCAATTCAGTGGGCATTGGTCTTTTTATCAAAATACCAAACCAGGTGGATGACCAAACTTGATTTTGGGCAGTGGGGAATGGGCTAAACGACATAATATGAATCGACCGTGGCAACAAGTGCATCGAGCCTCGGCGCAACATAGGCCGAGCGGCTCTTATTGCCTCGACAACAGTCATATCCCAACGACATTAATCCAACGGCTACAACATCATCCTCTATAAATTCAACTCAAAATCATTCTTTTCTACTCATACCAAAACCAATCTTTTCTACAATCTTTTCTAAAAACTCTTCAGATTCCACTTCTCTAATATTTTTTCTAAACAAAAATGTCACAATCTCTAAATATTAGTCGAAATGGAAATAGAAAAAAACCCACAAATAAGCATACTACACCTCTACCGACTCAACAAGAATTATCGGATGAAGAGAATCCTAATATAGTTTCTAGTCGATAAACAGCCACGAGTCAAGGTCATAAATCTTCAGTAGCAGACCGAGTTGTCAAAGGTCAAAAAACAAGAGGTTGTTGGTATGACATAAAACTAGTTTATGATAAACTCCCCAAAAGTGCTAAAATTATTGTGAATAAATTTCCTTGGAGGACTTTGTACATATCGAGGCGAAGAGACATTCGATCAAATTCATTTTGATGATGTTGGAACATTGTGGCATACTACACACACGTTCCATTTTTATAACTTCGAAATAGGTGCGTCATGTATTTTGATTTATAATTGTTATGCGAAAAATACGATTAATATATGAAATTAACAATTTTAATGTTTTTTCAGGAATAACACCGTTAGATTTGTATTTCCTGCTTAGGATACCATCCGGTCAGGGACAGAATGTTCCATTTGAGCAACAAAGTTGGTTGTCAAATACACGATATAAAGAGGAACTTCCTTTGTATTTTCAAGTAGTAACGGAACGCAAGCATCCCGAACTAAGAGGTATGGGGATTCCTAATGCCGGTTGAAAGGAATTTATATCAAAATCATTACATAAATGGGTTGTAGGAGAAAATCCAGATGGGGAAGCCCACGTTACAGAAATTGCACAGGTTTTTATTTTATGGGTAATTGGTGTGTGTTTTCTCCCCAACGCAAATAGTAGTGTACTACCAGGATGGCTAGAGGCATTGCAAGATTTGGAAAAGGCTGTCATTTATGATTGGGGGTCCGTCATATTGGCTGAGTTATACGTCAGTCTCGATATCGCCTGCTTGGGTGGGCCAAGCATCGAAGGTGTTTGGGGAATCGTTGAGGTAAATATGATAAACTAATCGTACAAGTTTATATAAATTTTCAAATATTTATAGCAAGTTAAACTAATCATACATTGTTTACTTCAGTTGTGGTGGTATACATATACCAATATTTTTCTACCAAGACTAAAGGTGTTCGATAGAAACTTTTTCCCAATTGTTGTAAAGTTTGAAGCCAATAACTGGGAAAAGAAGAATCAAAACACCGTTGAGCGAGATCATATACATATCTGGAGAATCCAAATGGATCTTAGGAGGAGAGGCAATAGTATTTGGAACCCCAATGAGGACTTTGAGGAATGCAACTCTGATGTAGCCAATGAGGTCAAACAATATTCACTACATCGCGTGTTGTTCTACAGGCAGCTCAGAGATATTGGTCTATTTTTAGGGAGAGATGTACTAGACAATTGGTGGGTGCATATGGTATCCCTAAAAATCTTCCACAGTCATCCATCCTGGGAACGGATTATGTAAGTTGAACGCTTCGGGGATGGAAAAGGTATGATCGTTATTGTGCACTTTATGATGAAGATGCATACGACCAATGGTACAAATCGATCACGAAGCCGGTAATTAATGTAGATGTTATGAACATCTATGGGATTGATATTTCCCCAATAGGAAGATGAAGCTCGGGCTTTCCTGTACCGACATAACCCGTACCATCGGTTTCTCGGGTTTCCCGTTTCTGCAACAAACATAGTGAAAATGTTCTGGCAAAAAGACGTATGCGACATGAGTTGGCCAGTAAGAACATTTCCTCTGCTATGAGAAACATATGTTGTACAAAGAGTTAAATCCTCTTCTTGAGTATATTTCGGAGCACGAACTCTGCCATCCATTTTTTTCTGATTTATTTTTGAACAAAGGTTGAGAAAGAGAGCTTAAGATGGAAAGCTTAAGATTGAAGTGAAAGTAGAAGAATTTTTTAGTCAAAAAGGTGTTATTTTGGAGTTGAAAATGTTTGAATTTATAAGGGAGAATTGAGAAACGTTGGATGAGAGCCGTTGAGATTCGACCGTTGTCGAATCTCATTGGGCCGCTCGTCTCAAACTTACTTTGTGCCTCAATGGGAACCCCCCCC
>JAJJMC010010016.1:3319284-3515866 GCA_023531435.1 Papaver californicum | reverse complement strand
CCCAAATACCAATTTGGAAATCTATTTTTTGGGTTTGCCCATCCCAGTATGGGGTGGTAATTGGCAAATTAGTCAACATACCAACCCCACTGGAGTTGCTCTTAGAGCAATTCCAATGGGCATTGGCAAATTTTCCAAAATGCCAACCCAGGTGGATGGGAAAACTCAGTTTTGGGAAGTGGGGAATTGGCTAAACGACGCAATATGAATCGTACGACTAGAGCCGAGCAGCCTAGCATACCTCGACTATTGTCGAATCTTTATCAAACAAATCCAACGGCTATAATTCCACCCCAACTATTTATGATATTTGTAATTGAATTAGAGAGCATATAATCACAACTCCCATACGTATAATCAAAAAATCCTTTAAGATTACATAATGAGCTTCATAAAGAAAAAAAAAAACTATTAGTTTTATTTCATATTCAATTAAAATTTAACAATATTTTTCTGGAGTAGCATGTCTATTTTTTAATATCTCATACGTACAGTCAAAAAATCCTTCAGGATTGCGTAATGAGCTTCATAAGCGAAAGTTGTCCTTTTCCATATTCGTCATTCTTCTCGAGCTCGCAATACAACTTCAGCATTGGTTTCATACCTTAATCGATATCAATTGACAACCCGAACTAAAGCTATAAATTCTTCTACTTGTCTTCTTATAGTTTGATATCGACAAAACAACCCACCTACATTACGGTTATTCGGGTTACCACCAGTGTCAGTGCAAAAGTTCTCAAGATTCTGCTCCAGTAACTCATACTCACTAAACTATTTTGCCGTCGTTCATCATTCCTTGCCAGATAGCATGCAACAAAGTTTCTACATAGAGATAGATCATCATCAATGGTAAACTCTGCCGGATTAATATATGGTTGATCCATATGATTGTAAAAGAAGTTGGAGAAGGTGTGATTTGGAAAGTGAAAATGCTTGAATATATATATAACTATTTTACAACCGTTGTATGGAACTAGACGTTGTCGGCTCAACCTAGGCCGATCGTCTCAGTTTGCAACGACAACGGCAGCCGTTCATCTGGGTTTAATCAAACGACTATTTATGATTTTAGCAATATTAACTAATTCAATTACAAATTTTAAATTAAATATACTTTGATATCAAAAGAAATGAACAAGCTTAGCTTAACAAAAATTAAAATTAAATAAAATTAATTAAATCTAGATTAAACTAAATAAAATTATATTAAAACAACAATCTCTATTACATTAATTTAATATACTACGCTCATTTACAAGATATAAACTAGAGCAGTAAAAACTTAAATTTAATAAATACTTCAGTAAAAATCTCTGACAATTTTGGGCCTCATGTTTATCTTCATTTGACGGATCTTCCATTCGATGCGCTCTTGAGAAGATTTTTCCTGGTATTTGTGAACAGTCTTATGGTTAACTTTCAAATTTTCTTTTCCTTCGATTTTCTTGCCTTGAACTCTTCTGTTTCCTATAGCTGCAGATTTGACTTGGTTAACATCTAAAACTTGAAGACCTCTTTGTTTTATTTCATTCTCAATTTTCTTATAACCATCACATATATTATTAATAGCATCTTCGAATATGACTCCAGAAATATCTATTTGGTTTGGGAGATCAAGTTGGTTTGCAATTTTTGCCATTTTTTTCTGATTTTTTTTTTGTGAACAAAAGTTGAGAAGAAGAGTTTAAGATGGAAAGATTAAGACTAAAGTGAAGGTAGAATATTTTTTGAGTGGAGAAGGTGTGATTTTGGAATTAAAAATGTTTGAATTTATAAGGGAGAGAATCATAGCCGTTGGATGAGAGCCGTTGAGCTCATTGAGCCGCTCGGCCTAGCATGGGCCGAGCGGCTCAATGAGGGTCGATCGTCACAAACTAAGACGATCGACTTAGTTTGAGCCTCGATGGGAAAACCCCCCAATATACCCATTTGCCAAGTCGTTTTTTTGGGTTTGCCCATCCTATTGTGAAGCGATAATTGGAAAATTAGCCAAAATGCCCACCTCAATGCCTTTGGTCTTAGGGAAATTTCTTTTTGAGGAGGATTTTAGGTAGCATGGAGATGGAGTTTGGGTTTTATAGAAAAGAAAAGAAAATAATAAAATAAAAAATAACGGGTAGCTAGTTCAGCTGGTCATTCCCGTTCCTCATAGGTATGATGCGCTTCAGGTTGTTCCAGATTTGAGTCACCGATGGTGCAATACTGTAAAATTTAACATGGAAGGTAGTGTTAACTTTCCCCCTATCCGCTTCGGTTCCTTTGGCTGGTTCCTTATGAGGCTCACTGGTAGGCTAGCACGATAACCTGTTCAACTATTGTGGTACAAGTCCGCAATTAGGTGAGTAAAAAAAGGTAATAATAATAAGTGGGAAATGAATAAATACACTATTATCCATGGGCCTTCACAAATATCCTTATAGAACTTCACAAATACCCCTGATGGTATAATTGAAATTTTTAATAAAACCATAAATCCTGTAATTCCTATTTTAACCTTCCATTATCGTCCCTTCTTCTTTAACTTAGAGAACTCATAAAAATACTTCATCTCTCCTACCGCCACCATCTGCATCACTCCCACCATCATCTTGATCGCCTACACCGCAACCAGCACCAGCACCTCCGTCACCTCCGCCACTACTATCAGATAAGGATTAATAATATTTCAATTTCAAAATCGATTTTAGAACATATTTGTAAGGTTTCGAAAACCTAATTTTGTCGATTTCATATCGTTTTTTCTAACGTGACTTATGATTAAAGCATAAATCTGTAACAATCTGGTTTTAATCTCTTTATTCTAGTTGGTGGTTAGTACAAATCACTATATGATACCGAAGAAAGTGGTGGCAGTGGTGGTGGTGGAGAAGGATTATTTGAAACTATGTGGAAATATCAAATGTAAGATCAAACAGAAAGTAATTTAGGGTTCCTAAAATCTAACTTCAATTCCTCGGGTATTATTTGAAGCTCAAGGATTAATGATGATAATGTGGTGGTGGTGGTGGAGATGGTGGAGGAGTTATGTATTTCGATCTATTTTCTGTTTTTGTTTTCATAATTGGGGTTTTTGATTACTTTAAAAAAATACATTGATCGAATTTAGTGTTTTACCTGTGTATATGTTAGTATACAGTGAGCTGTTTACTTTTTGGATGTTGCAGTTGGTGGATATTGTAGTGGTGGCTGTTGTTGATGTGGTGGTGGATGATGTTATAGTGGTGGTGGTGGTTGGGAAGGAAAAATTTACAACTACTAAAATTTACTACTAAAACTCTGTCTGCTTTTTCTCGGGTAAAATTTACTACTAAAATTTTCATTTTTAGAAATTAGTTAACTATACCTGGGTCTTGTTAAATAAGTTTAAGTACTCATCTATTTGAAATGGTAATATTGAAAAGACTATTTATAAAGGAAATCTAAAAATAAGATTGAGTAATGATTTATTAGGTTAACACATGTTGTTTGTACTGGGCTCTGTTAAGCACCAGTGGGGATCATTTTTTGCTTATTATTGTCTTTGGACCAAGTAGAGTGTGAATGTTTCAGTTTGGTGAATATATTACATTTTCACTTCTTTGGTTTGTGTAGTGTAGTATTGTCATGTATGGTGTTATGGATTTTTGTAATATGTTATAGTTTAAGAATTTTTTGTGAAATTTATTCTGATTTTGTTTGTCATATGTTCTGCAGATGCAAAATGTTGAATTGGAAAGAGATGTAGTGATATTTCTACTCAGCTTGATATCAAGTTATGTCCTGTTAAGGTTATTTCTAGACCAGGTGATAAACCCATGATTGTGATGGTAGTGGTGGTGGTAATGAGGCTGGAATGATAAATTGGGTAATAATAATTTTTGGTATAGGAAGGAGAGGCCTACCATGACTGTCATTTGTTGTTCAGTTCTTTTTCCTCGCACTTATCGGGTAATTATCATCTCCATCCCAATCCATACAAACAAATATACGTTGGAAATTTAATAAGCAATATACTAACATTTGTTTTTATTTCTTGCCTTGGTTAACAATATCACAACAAATCAAAGATTTTACTTATTGGGTCTAGACAACACCTCACTCGCATTTGCTTCTGCCATTCAGAACTCTGTTCCATCTTTAACTTTCCTCATGGTTGTTTCCCTCAAGAAGAATTAATATCTCATTTTTAATCAATCCAATAAAATAATGAACCTCTTAAAATAACCAAACATTGGAATTTTTTTTCATTTCCAATTTAATTTTTGTTTACAGGATCGAACAAGTGATATTAAGTAGAAAGGATGGAGTAGCAAAAGTGTTGGGAACACTATCATGTGTAATAGGAGCTTCAGTAATAACATTATACAAAGGACCTGCAATATTCAGTCCATCTCCACCAACACTTCGGCAAACACTGCCTGTTGTATTTCATTCTCTTGGAGATGCAAGTGGAAAGAATTGGACATTAGGATGCATATATTAGATTGGTCATTGTTTATCATGGTCAGGATGGCTTGTGGATGGCTTGTATTTCCATTTTCATTAAACTTCTGATTTTTTTACAGTTCAGGTCATTTATTGATTTAACAATTTCATTTGCTTGAATAGTGTGAAATTAAACATCGGAAACATTGAAGATTAGACGAACCTGTGGTGCAATGATAGCAAAACTAACTTCAGTCAGAAGATGCGTGTTCGATTCACGTTACATTCACTCATTCGAGTATGTCAATTTTTGGTGTCAACTTGGATTGTTGACACCAGATTATGATGTCAATTTTGGCTGTTGACAACCATAATTTGGACCTCTTATTTATGAATTTTCACTTTTTGGTATCAACTTTGGTTGTTGACACCAGATTTACGTATCTACTTTGGTTGTCGACACCAGATTTTGGGATCAACTTTGGTTGTTCACATCATAATTTAAGCATAACCAATTTATGATTTTTCAATTTTTGGGATCAACATGGGTTGTTGACACTAGATTATGATGTTAACTTTAGCTTGTTGAGACCAGATTTTGGTGTCAACTTTTGTTTGTAGACACCTGATTATGATGTCAACAACATTTCTTATTCTAAATTTTCAGTTTTGGGATCAACTTGGATCGTTGACACTGGATTATGATGTCAACAACAAGATTTTTTTGTCAACTTGGGTTGTTGACACTAGATTATAAAGTCAACAACATAATTTTTTTTCTGAATTTTCAATTTTTGTGTCAACTTGGGTAGTTGACACTAGATTTGATGTCAACTTTAAAACGTTGACACCAGATTTTTGGTATCAACTTTAGATGTTGTCACAACCACAATTCCACCACCAACACCACCACCACCACCATTATACCACCACCACCACCATTCTACCACCACCACTCTACCATAACCACCACCACTTCTAGCACCACCACCACCACCATTCTACCACCACCACCACCACCAATCTACCATTACCACCACCACTACCACCAATCTACCATCACCACCACTAGCACCACCACCAATCTACCACCACCACCGTTGCACCACCACCACCACCACCATTTTACCACCACCGCCACCACCACCACCACCACCACCACCGCCACCACTACCATTCTACCACCACCGCCACCACTAACACTACCACTACCACCATTCTACCACCACTAGCACCACCACCACTACTACCACTAGCCAAGTTGGAGTGGTAGTGGAATGCTGGTGGTGGTGGTGAAGTGATTGAGAAAGGAATTTGTTGTTTTTTAAAATAAAAAAAAAATTATATGTGATAGATAAGGAAAAAATTAAATAATGAGGGTATTAAGGTAACTAATTTTAAGTGGATAAGGTTTCTAGAAGGTGAAGGGTATATTTAAAATGTGGTAAGGGTATTTGTGAAGGTGTCTAAATCTAGGGATATTTAATTAATATACCTAATAATAATGGATGTTAAATAGGATTTTAGATGCTATAACTGAGAAAAATTTCCCATAATAATAACAATAGTCTATCTTATAAAAAGAAACGGTCTCAGTCCAATCCGACCGTTCAAAAACTCTTTTTTTAAGCGATCAACGAATGTTATTTCCCAGTTTGTCTCATATATAAATCATGGCTGAGAATTCACCCACGTTTTATGCCCTAATCCGACGGCCAAGATATCTTCTTCCACTTAATCTCCTAGCACGTTACAAAAATTAGTTTTTGAATGATTTTACTCTATCAATCTCGGGCGTTATGTTTTTCCTTTCTTCCGCATACATAAACCTTAGCCGAGGTTACCATCTTCGCATCTTGAAACAGTTTTCTTTCTTCCTTTTATTGCGCATTTGGTCGGTATCTTTTTCTTCCATGGATATCTGTATTTTTAATTTTTATTTGATTTGTATTTGACCTTACTATTTTTTTACAAGGGGATTCTTAAACACGTATGTTTGGGAGATTTATTTGTTTATTATTATTTTTTGTGTGATATTGAATCTGAGTTTTTATTGAATTTTGCTCAAGGGTTTTTAAAATTTGATTGGTTTTGGAACTAGGATTTTAATCAATTTTCCCAATTTGTATTGAATTGCCATAAATTAATTTAAATTTGATCATTTATCTCAGTTTTCCTAAATTAGTCTTATCATCGTTTAATTTCATGCATGGTTTGTTTTAGGTCATCATCATCAATATTTAGGAAGAATTGTATGGGCGGAATTGATGGAAGAAATTTTCATATTATATCATTTTGGTTTTAAGTTTTATGGTTTATTACATTTTAAGTTTTAAGGTTTTTTCTATTTGATCCCTAAAGAAACCCTTTTTGTTTTTAATTTTATGGTTTCTTTTCATCTGATTTTAGGGTCTGATTCTAAAGATAGAATTTGCATGCATGTGTGTAAACGATTTGCTTCTTTGTTGAATAACTTTTACTCTTTGACAGATTTATTGTTTTCATTTTCTTATTTGTTGATCATCTCCAAGCTTATAGTTCTTGTAGTGTTTGATGGTTGATTTATTTATGATTTTGAAAGCCTAACCTTATGATGTTTCAAAGTGTTTAATAATTGTTGTTTCTATTGTTGCTAACATGAGATGTTTAAGATTTATTATATGATATTATCACGGACCGGAATCCCCAATACACGGCTTGAAAGACTGTAACCGGACCATAAAGCCTAACCTCTCGCTGGCAAATGCAGGTAGATTTTCCTTTCCAAGCATGCTACGCAAGCATGATAATCAAAACGTAGTTTCCATACCATTCCAACTCACCCTTGTTCTGCAAAGGGTACATGGCCATTATAGCCAATGGTGAAAGACTTTGGAAAGCATCACATAATTACGAGTATTGTCCAGGCCATTCCAAGCCTATTTTTCGCTTCATCAACTCTATTTCGACCATGCGCTGGAGCCTGCACTGATCTTTCTCTTGCCAAGGGTGCAACATACAGGCACATGTCATTCCAACAGGTAAAAGTTGATAGGAAGTATAAAAAATTCATCGAATGTAATTGCAACAACCTCATCGAGTATGGCAAAAATCATATCTTGTCTTGGCATTGCCGATCCAGATGATACGAGTTACCATAATGTCGCAATCACCTCTAAATTAGATGATATGCGCGACAAGGTGCTGCACCTTAATGCATTTCATTGCGGCTTCCTACGTACCTAACCCGTACCTTGAAGGGATCAAGCATGACCGTAGTTCATCCAGATAGAGACAAGAACCTTAAGCCTATTAAGGCAAAGACAACATTGATTTCAACTTCGTTGCAAGGCCAAAGGCCAAGCTAAGCCTAGTCTGCATGGGAAAAAGAACTTTATCAAAGTATGCACCAGCTTATGCATAATTGTCGCTACTTAGCATGCATAATAAATTTTCGAGTATGCAACATGGATGAATGATGCTTTCGCGTAATTCGATCTTGCTCGGGTAAGCTACAAGCATATTGATGCTTAAGCATCAAGTTTGCACCAATGTATTGGCCACACCGCATATATGTGCATTACCGTTCATGCACATTCAACCAAATCTCCCTCCCTATATATGTCTTAATCGCAGTTCCATATATTTGTAATAGAAGGGTAAGGGACATCCATCGATTGTACTTTTTAGTAGTGCATACTCGGGTACACATCACGGATTAATGAAGCTTCCTCGGGTACGCGTCCTCGGGTACACTTCACAGCAACTGGGATGCTTGCTTGGTAAGCATCCTTAAGTACGCTCCATCGATTTCCAACCAACGACTCCTCCTTATATATGTCTTATTAGCATTTTTACAAGTGGATATAAGGAAGATAGATGACATTCATCTATCGCACTTTCTAGTGATGCATTCTCGGGTATGCATCGTGGTATAATAGTGCCTTAGCACTATGATGCGCTCTCGGATACGCAACATAGGGTTAGTGATGCATTCTCAATCACGCATCACGGCATAATAGTGCATTAGCACTATATTACGTATCGGGTATGCAACATTGGGTCATTCATGCATTCTCAATCATGCATCATGGCATAATAGTGCATTAGCACTATAATGCATTATTGGGCATGCAACATTATGTCAGTGATGCATTCTCAATCATGCATCACGGCATAATAGTGCATTAACACTATAATGCATTCTCGGGTACGCAACTTAGGGTTAGTGGTGCATTCTCAATCATGCATCACAACATAATAATGTCTTAGCACTATAATTGTTCTCGGGTAAGCAACATGAATTTCCAACCAATACCTCCTTCCTATATAATATTTTTATTCGCATTTCCATAAGTAAATAGAAGGAGGATTAGGGGCATTTACCGATTGTACTTTTTAGTGATGCATACTCCGGTATACATCACGCCACAATAGTGCCTCAACACTATGATGTGCTCTCGGGTACGCGTCAATCCCATTTATGCTTTTCCCGTGTAGGGGTCATTTTTGACTCGTGATTCATTCTCGAAGATGCATCACGCATAATAGTGCCTTAGCACTATAATTCAAGGTCACTGCATCCACACCCTGATACATTCCTAAGTAAGCTTTATAAGCTTAGGATGAAGCTTCATCCCATGTCATGACGTGTCCCTGAGTAAGCGTCATGTGAAAATTGCTGGTGTTACATTCTTACCATCTTCAAAGAATTTTGTAACCGAAATTCAACTCAAAAATTATTATGGACAATCTTCATCGATTTGGATTTCCTGCGCATTTGTCCCATACCATGGTGCACAGAAATCCTACAAGGGTCCAATGTTTGTTAATGAACACAAATTAGAACCTTCGGAATATGCGTTCCATTCCACATATCCCGGAATCCTAATAGGATCTGTAGTTTTCGTAAATGCCGATTAAAACCTTCCAAATATATTTCCATACAGTATGCTCGAGGATCAGAAAAGGATTTACAACTCTACCAAGAAAAATCAATTTGGATCCCTAAACATGTGTCCTATACCACATGCTCAAAAATGCAAAAGGATTTACTTAACACGGGATCTTATGTGGACGTCCCATACCATACACTTAATAGTCCCCAAAGTTCACAAGGGTTGAAAGAGGAAACGAATATGACAAGCAATATTTTACTTAGTATTGTGAGGACCAAACTCAATTGCCAGAGCAGTCGGATGGAAGCCTACCGTTAAAGCTAACAGTCTTTCGGGTTGCCACTCGTAAGTGGGAGCTAGCAGGCATGACAATACATATTTTTCCTGTGACGGGTGGGGATGATCAGTCTCGTTGTCTACCACCGTTCCAGCGACGGTCTTCCGGGTTACCAACAGTATAGTAAAAGAGCCTAATAAGGCCTGGAAAATTCATAGTACACTCGAGCGCGTCCAAATGTCAGCGAAGTAACTATTGTAGTAGTCACAATTTTATTAGCACGGGCGCTTGGCCTGATTGTCCAACACAAAATTTACAAAATAACTTGCATAGTAGTCACGAACTCTTCTTTTACGTAACAGTTGGCCTACTCTTCCAACTTTTTCCTTTTTCCTTTGCAGGAAAAGTTTTGTAGTCACATTACAAACACTCATTGTACGAGTCCACAGCGCATAATCCCTAGTGTTTTCTCGGAACTTACTCTGATACCATTTATCACAGACCGAAAAATTCCTCCTCCGGCGCTATGCGCTTGGCAGGCTAGAAATCCCCAATGCGCGACTTGAAAGACTGTAACTGGACCTTAAAGCCTAACTTCTCGTTGTAAAATGCAGGTAGATTTTCCATTCCAAGCATGCTTTACAAGCATCATAATCGAAACGTAGTTTCCATACCGTTCCAACTCACCCTTGTTTTACAAAGGGTACAGGGCCATTAAAGCCAGTGATGAATTACTTTGGAAAGCATCACATAATTACGAGCATTGTCTAGACAATTTCAATCCTATTTTTCGCTTCATCAACTCTGCTGCGACCATGCGTTGGAGCCTGCACTGATCTTACTCTTGCCAAGGGTGCAACATCCAGGCACATGCCATTCCATGTCGTAAAAGTTGATAGGAAGTATGAAAAATCCATCAAATGGAACTGCAACACCCTCATCGAGTGTGGTAAAAATCATCTCTTGGCTTGCCATTGTCGAGCCAGATGATACGACCTACCATAATGTCGTAATCACCTCTAAATTAGATGATATGCGCGACAAGGTGCTGCACCTTAATGCATTTCATTGCGTCTGCCTACGTACCTAACCCGTACCTTGAAGGGATCAAGCATGACCGTAGTTCATCCAGATAGAGACAAGCATCTTAAGCCTATTAAGGCAAAGACAATATTGATTCTAACTTCATTGCAAGGCTAAAGGCCAAGCTAATCCTAGTCTGCATAGGCCAAGAAAATTTAGCAAAGTATGCACCAGCTTATGCATAACTATCGCTACTTAGCATGCATAATGCATTTTCGAGTACGCAATATGGATGAATGATGCTTTCGCATAATTCAAGCTTGCTCGGGTAAGCTACAAGCATATTGATGCTTAAGCATCAAGTTTGCACCAACGTATAGGTCACACCGCATATATGTGCATTACCGCTCATGCACATCCAACCAAAACTCCCTCCCTATATATGTTTTAATCGCATTTCCAAATATTTGGAATAGAAGGGTGAGGGACATCCATCAACTGCACTTTTTAGTAGTGCATACTCGGGTAAACATCACGGATCAATGAAGCTTCCTCGGGTACGCGTCCTTGTTTACACTTCGCAGCAATTGGGATGCTTGTTTGGTAAGCATCCTCGGGTACGCTCCACCGATTTCCAACCAACGACTCCTCCCTATATATGTCCTATTAACATTTCTACAAGTGGATAAAAGGAGGATGGATGACATTCATCTACTGCACTTTCTAGTGATGAATTCTCGGGTATGCATCACGGCATAATAGTTCCTTAGCATTATGATGCGCTCTTGGGTACGCAACATAGGGTTAGTGATGCATTCCCAATCATGCATCACGGCATTATAGTGCATTAGCATTATAATGCATTCTCAGGTATGCAACATTGGGTCAGTGATGCATTCTCAATCATGCATCACGACATAATAGTACATTAGCACTATAATGCATTCTCGGGTATGCAACATGGGATCAGTGATGCATTCTCAATCATGCATCACGGCATAATAGTGCATTAGCACTATAATGCATTCTCGGATACGCAACTTAGGGTTAGTGATGCATTATCAATCATGCATCACACCATAATAGTGTCTTAGCATTGTGATGTGTTCTCGGGTAAGCAACATGAATTTCCAACCAACACCTCCTCCCTATATATGTTTTATTCGCATTTCCATAAGTAAAGATAAGGAGGGTTAGGGGCATTCATCGACTACACTTTTTAGTGATGCATACTCAGGTATACATCACGCCACAATAGTGCCTCAGCACTATGATGCGCTCTCGGGTACGCGTCAATTCCATTTATGTTTTTCCCGGGTAAGGGTCATTTTTGGCTCGTGATTCATTCTCGAATATGCATCACACATAATAGTTCTTTAGCACTATAATTCAAGGACAATGCATATACACCTTGATGCATTCCTAAGTAAGCTTTATAAGCTTAAAAGGAAGCTTCATCCCATGTCATGACGCGTCCTTGAGTAAGCGTCATGCGAAAATTATGGATGTTACAGGTATGGTCTATTCGTGTGCTTTGTTGGTGATATTAGGGTTTAGAGGTTCAGTTTTGACTACCTGATTGAATGAGTTGGATTGATATTTGTTCATTTTTGTTTGTTGTTTATGTTGTTGCTCTTGATTTGAAATAGTGTGCTCTGCATGATTGGTTTATGTTTAAATTTTGTGAATATATCTGATGTCGCGTGTATGTGTGTAAATGATTTTAGAATTTTGGGGATTTTAATTTTAGCGTATTTGATATTGTTTTTTTTTTTTGTTCGATTTTGTTCGAAGATCACCATCATTAGCTGTTAGAATTTGGGGCTTTCAATATTGTTGTATGGAAATGAACAAGTCAATATGTTGTAGACTTGTAGTCATTCATTTATCTGTTCATGTTTATATTACAGTCACTTATTCATTTTTCTTTCCTTATTCTATAGTGATTACGATGCGATCTAGAGGGAGATTAACGCAAAAATGTGGGCGAGTTGATCCCTTACACAATTCCCTGCTGGATAAAAATACAATTGCAAAACATAAAAAGCCAATAAGTGGTAATTATGGAAATATTCTTTTGTTTCTCACGTATACTCAGTTAAGTACTTTGTGTTGATTTTCTAATGTATATAAGTGTCTAATTGCAGGAACAAGGCAGATTAATTCACAAGGGGAACCAGCAACAAATGCGCAGGGAATAGTTCTTCCAAGGGATAATAGATGGGACTCCAACTAGATACACACAGCGAAAACATAAAATTGTTGTTACACCATTATCGTGTCCAGCAAACCGACGTACACGCCCAAACACACCTCCAAGTCATAATCATGTGAGATGCTTGATAATATCGCTTGGAGACAATGGACCAAGCTTTATGTGAAACAAGAGAGCTCTAAATGACAGGAGTCGGCTGGTGCAATCCGCGATGATCAATTTCAAAGGACAAAGTACCTATACTTTAAGGTAGTTCCATTCCATCATATGCTAAAGATTCCGATATTGCCCCCCATATTGTTGTCTAAGGGTTATGGAAGTTTAATGTTCCTATTAGGTTTTTTTTACAGGAAGCTAACCTTGGAAAGGCTTCCGATGCAAACACAACAAAATACGCAGTCAAAGTTGTCCCTGTAAGTTTGATTATCCTTTTCAGTTATTGTGTTTGTGAAAAAAATATTTTTTTCCTTCATTTGTCAACAATCTTATCTACAAATGGGACATAAATTTAGAGAAACCCCAGTACACCTTCGCTTTAATACTTTCAGGCAGTATGCAACTTAAGTAGCTCATTTGGTCTATTATGGTAAGTTTCTTAGCATTTTCTTGATTTAAAATTTTACAAACGTTTCTATTGTGTTTGCCAGCGCACAGCTTCCTCAAGCTATAGGTTTAGCTTATTCCATGAACATGGATAAGAAGAATGCATGTGCAGTCGATTAGATTTCGACAATAAAGGTACAAGTGAGGTACCTATCATTTGAATTGATTCGTACCTACCATTTGAGGGTTTTTGTGTTGGATTCCATTTGTATAGTAGTCTTATCATCGTTTGATCGAATTCAGTGGTGGCGGTGTGTGTTAGTATTGCTCTTGGTGCTAATAAATTTTGTTGGTGTCGGTGGTGGTGCTATTGGAGTTGGCAATACTGTTGGAAGTTTAATGTTAGACTTGAAAAGTTTACAACATCTACCCAACAAAGCACACCACCAGTACCAATAATACCACCACCAACAGAGCACCACCAGTGCCAACAACACCACCAATTGAGCTCAGATTTACTTACTCGCATTTAACGTAATGATTTCATTAACAAAAGAAACCAATTAGAGGAGAAGGTTTGCTTTTCACTTTTCAGTTATCAGGATTTCATATTGCTTTCGATCAATGAGTATTTTGTTTGATTTTTTTATAGATTTCCTGAGAAACATGATATAAGTATTCCTACTGAAAAAAAAGTATTCCCTATCATTCGAGGTAAAAGAAATTGTTCATAGAGATTAATAGTTTGATACCAGGGAGGCAATGTTATGCACTATCTTTTTCTCCGAATCACGTCTTTAATGCAGAAAGCTTATAATATTTGTATCTTATTTTCTTGCAGGTTATTTTCTTTTGACTGATCTTTTGTTGGAGACCATGAAATGGACTGCATTTCAAAGTAACATAATTTTGAGGTGATATATTTGTAGGTAGATGTATTATGCTTCATCCATATTCGAATCTCTAGAATCATTCAAACCCTCTTGAATCATTGGCACAATAAATTAACTAAACACATCAGTGATATAGTTTTCCATGATGAAGACTTAATTTAACCATGTGAACCTGAATTTCATTTTCAAATACATCCTAAAACTTGATAAGTTAATTGAATTATACCAGATGATGTCTGTATCATTTCTCCAAAGACCCATCCACACCTGGAATTAGAGTGTGATATTTTTTGTTGGCCAACCTTAAATTTGTTTACAACAAAAGATCGCGAACTAAGACCTGATAGCCAACAGCATACATTGTTGGTTAGGTTATCTTCAGCAGAGTCACATCTAAACCTTTCTTAACTAAGACAATATAAAATAAAATATTTATTCTGGATTTTGGAATGTCCAGACAAATCAATTATATGGACACAAATACTTGAACAGATTGACAATCAGGATATTTAGTCTGGCTTTTAAAATAATTATTCTTTAGTTGCTCGATAATATTTTGTAACTGCTTCCACCTTCCAACTTTATATGTTTGAGACCTATTTGTTTTTGCCCATTTAAGAGTTGCAACTGCAGCTGATGCTTCTTCATTCTATTTGACTTCATAGAAGTTATAAAGCCCTTTTTTTCTGATGTGACTTGATCCTATGTTAATAGCAACATGCTTCTGTCTACCAAATTTCTACTCATGCAAAGAAAAAATAGAACTTAAAAAGTATAGATTTCATGTTCAACAATTGGGGGCTAGAGGGTGATTTGTTGAACCACAGTTGTAAAATTAACTTAGCATATTGATTGGTGGTTTTTGGCTTGGCAGGTTCAGCTTGATTGATTCATTTTACTGATTTCAAGACACCCATTCAGTCACTGTTGTTTGCCATTAGAAGTGAGTCACCTTAGTTGCAGTTTTCATTTTAAAGCCACAACTATATGCACGGTGTGTGCTTGATGGGTATAGAAGTTCCTCGACAACCTGAAGTTTCAGGGGCTCTATCAATCTTCTGCTTTTTGGTGTCAGCCTATTGACACGTAGGTGCATACGACTAACTATCTCCATAATTTAAAAAATTTGGATAATTTTATATATGTAGCTCTTCTATTGATTGGGTTTCTTAATTACTTCTTGAACTTGCAAAGTTTTCCAGAAGAGTTTTATGGACTGGCCCGGTAAAGTTTATGCTGTCAACTCGACACTCATGGAGCATCTAAGATGGCAAGGATGGTTGAAACAGTAAGTAGAGGAGCCTGTGATGTAACTGTTATTCGGATTGCTCGATTCAAAGCAATTGCAGGAACATCAAGTTCGATACTGCATTGTAGTTGCTTGAGAATGCTTCAATTGTATGGGAATATCCCAAAGATCTGTTTCTACTACATTTAATGTGAGTAGCAGTGTTGTCACATTCTTAAATTGAGTAATTTTTAAGGCTCCTCATATGCAGAAATTCCAAACCTACTTTAAACATGTTTACTTTTATTTCGAGATCTTTAGAAATTTTAGAATTTCACAGTTATTTGACGATTGTTTTTTTAATTCATTTCATGACAATCAAGTACATATATGGTTTTCTTATACCGTACAATATGAGTACATAATTGATCAGAGTAATCACAAACCTGTTAATATGCCTCATTATATAAAACTATTTAGATATTGATTTAATCCTAATATGAGGCACCGGGATATATGAAGTAGAAATGGTGTTACGAATGTGACAGAAGAGAAAGAAAACCGAGCAATTGTGAAGAGAACACCATACTGACCGGTGCAAGTTACTTTTATATTTATGAGGGTTTTGAGCTAATACTACATGCTAGGATAACTTTTAAGGGTGATAGCCAACAGAGCTTGCATCATTTTTAGTATGCTTATGTTGCCTGGGTATCCCTGATGAGAGGTGACGCATCCATAGCAATTTCTACGTGTTGGACCTTATGTGTAGATAAAACCTAAGATATGTTTACGGTTAATTGGTTTCATATTCCATTCAAAGCAGAATTCATAAAACATTTTATTATATTACTAAAAATGCAAATACATTTTTCATAAAAACAAATGTTTCAATTTTTATAAACAAACACATTTACAAAATTGGTAGCTGAGGTCCTGCTATGTCAACGATGATATTTCACTTTTTTCGACAGCTCTGGTTGATGATCAAATTTTTTTTCTACCTAGGGCGCATGTGACGTTGTCATAAAGGGCAAAAGTGTTTCATAAGCCTAGCCTTGTAAATTTAGAAGTTGATGATTGACCAAATGATTCAGCAATCCTGCATTACCAAATATTTTATACATTGAATAAGACTTCAAGTTGATTATGGGTTATAAGTATTTCTTTATTTTTTAGATTTCTTTTATTTTGTTTTTACGTTTGTTATCCAAATTTTCAGTAGTATGCATGTTATGGAACGAGAAATTCCGCCTCTGGAGCTATGCGTTGGGCAGGCCAGAACCCCCAGATGCGCGGCTTGAAAGACAGTAATCGGACCTTAAAGCTTAACTTCTCGCAGGAAAATGTAGGTAGATTTGCCTATCCAAGCATGCTTTGTAAGCATTATACTCGAAACGTAGTTTCCATATCATTCGAACTCACCCTTGTTTTGTTAAGAGCTGAAGGTTATACAAGCGAATCGGGATGCCTTTGGCATGCATCACATACTTATGAGCATTGCCTAGGCCTAACTCATACCTTGGACTAACACCTAGGCCATTGGAGGCCGAATTTTTCGCTTCATAACCTCTGTTTCGACCATGCGCTGGAGTCTGCACTGGTCTTGCTCTTGCCAATGGTGCAACAACCAAGCATATTCCGATCATACCGTATGGCTTGATAGGAAGTATGATCGTCCATCAAATGGAATGAAACTACCTCATCAAGTGCGGTAACAATCATCTATTGCATAGCATTACTGAGCCAGATACTATGAGTTACCAAAGCGTCGCAAACATCTCCCAAATTAGATGATATGAGCGACGAGATGCTGCACCTCAATGCATTGCATTGCGGATGCCTACGTACCCAACCCGTACCTTGAAGGGATCAAGCATGACCGTAGTTCATCCCAAGTGTCAATTCGAAAGGAACAAGCAACTTAAGCCTATTAAGGCAAAGTCAACATCAATTCCAACTTCATCGCAAGGCCAAAGGCTAAGCAAAGCCTAGACCGTATAGGCCGAAGGACTTTCGCAAGGTATGCACTAGCTTGTGCATAACTATCGCTATTTACTATGCAAATATGTGTTCTCAAGTACGTAACACGATTGAATGATGCTTTTGTATAATTCAAGCTTTATGGGCTAAGATACAAGCATATTGACGCTTAAGCATCAAGTATACTTCAACGCATAGGCCACATCGCATATATATGTGCATTACCGCTCATGCACATTCAAGCAAAGCTCTCTCCCTATATATGTTTTATTCGCATTTTTACAAATAAATAAAAGAAAGGGAAGTGACATCCATCGATTGCACTTTAGGCAAAATGCCAACTGGTTGGCGCCTCTAGGAAAATCCGCTAACTGGTTGGCGCCTCTAGGCAAATCCGCTAACTGGTTGGCATAACTAACGCTAATCCGCCATCTGGTTAGCATATCTAAGGCTATTTCGCTTCCTGGTTAGCATAACTAAGCATCATCGATTTCCAACCAACACCTCCTCCCTATATATGTTTTATTTGCATTTATACAAGTGGATATAAGGAGGATATATAGCGTTCATCTACTGCACTTTCTAATGATGCATTCTCGGACATGCATCACGGCATAATAGGGAACTAGCACTATGATGCGCTCTCGGGTACTCCACATAGGGTCAGTGATGCATTCTCAATCATGCATCACGGCATAATAATGTATTAGCACTATAATGCATTCTCGGGTATGCAGCGTTGGTTCAGTGATGCATTCGCAATCATGCATCACGGTATAATAGTGCATTAGCACTATGATGCTCTCGCGGATACGCAACATCGGTTTAGTGATGCATTCTCAATCATGCATCACGGCATAATAATGCACTAGCACTATGATTTTCTCGCGGATAAACAACATTTTTTAAGTGATGCATTCTCAATCATGCATCACGGCATAATAGTGCATTAGCACTATGATGCTCTCGCGGATACGCAATATTGGTTCAGTGATGCATTCTCAATCATGTATTACGACAGAATAGTGCATTAGCACTATAATACATTTTCGGATATGCATCATTGGTTCAGTGATGCATTCTCAATCATGCATCACGGTATAATAGTGCATTAGCACTATGATGCATTCTCGGATATGCAGCGTTGGTTCAGTGATGCATTCTCAATCATGCATCACGACATAATAGTGCATTAGCACTATGATGCATTCTCGGATACACAACATTGGTTCAGTGATGCATTCTCAATCATGTATCACGGCATAATAGTGCATTAGCACTATAATGCGTTCTCGGATATGCAACATTGGTTCAGTGATACATTCTCAATCATGCATCACGGCATAATAGTGCATTAGCACTATAATGCACACGCAGATACGCGTCAAGGCCATTTGTGCCTTTCCCGGGTAAGGGCCATTTTTGACTTGTGATGTATTCTCGAATATGCATCACGCATAATAGGGCCTTAGCACTATAATTCGAGGTCAAGGCATTCACACCCTGATGAGTGAGATCTATAAGATTAGGGTGAAGCTTCATCCCAGGTCATGACGCGTCCCTGAGTAAGCGTCATTCAAAATTAGCGGGTGTTACATTCTTACCACCTTCAAAGAATTTTGTCCCCGAAATTCAACTAACCTTTAAAACTATTATGGACAATCTTCATCGATTTGGATTTCCTGCGCCTATGTCCCATACCATGATGCACAGAAATCCTGCAAGGGTCTAATGTTTGTTAATAAACACAAATTAGAACCTTAGGAATATGCTTTCCATTCTGTATATACCGGAATCCTAATAGGGTCTGTAGTTATCGTAAACGCCAATTGAGACCATCCAAACATATATCCCATACAATATGCTTGAGGATCAGAAAAGGTTTTACAACTCTACCAAGAAAATCAATTTGGATCTCTAAACATATGTCCCATACCACATGCTCAAGAATGCAAAAGGATTTACTCAACACGAGATCTCAAGTGGACGCCACATACCATACATTTAAGAATCCCCAAAGTTCACTAGAGTTGAAGGGTCATCGAATATGGAAAGCAATATTTTACTTAGTAATGTGAGGACCAAAATCAATTGCCAGAGCAGTCGGATGCAAGCCTACCGTTACAGCTAACGGTCTTCCGGGTTGCTACTCGTAAGTGGGAGCTAGTAGGAATGACAACACACACCGTTCCAGCAACGGGTGGGGATGATCAGTCTCGTTCTTCCGGGTTACCAACGGTATGGTAAAAGAGTCTAATAAGGCCTGGAAAACTCATAGTACACTTGAGCGTGTCCAAATATCAGCGAATTAACTATCGTATTAGTTACAATTTTTCTTAACAAAAGCGCTTGGCATGATTCTCCAACACAAACTTGCAAAGTAACTGGCCTAGCAGTCACAAACTCTTCTTTTTGCGTAACAGTTGACCTGCTCTTCCAACCCTTTTCCTTTTTTATTTTTGAAGGAAAAATTTTGTAGTCGCAATACAAACACTCACTTGACGAGTCCAAAACGCACAGTCCCTAGTGTTTTCTCGGAACTTGCTCTGATACCATTTGTCAAGGACTGGGAAATTCCTCCTATGGCAATATACGCTGGCAGGCCAGAAACCCCCGATGCGCGGCTTGAAAGAAAATAACCGGACCTTAAATCTTAACTTCTCACTGGAAAATGCAGGTAGATTTGCTTATCCAAGCATGCTTTATAAGCATTATACTCGAAACGTAGTTTCCATATCATTGGAACTCACCCTTGTTCTGCTAAGGGATGAAGGTTATACAAGCGAATGGGGATGCCTTTGGCATGCATCACATACTTATGAGAATTGTCCATGCCTAACTCATACCTTGGACTAACACCTAGGCCATTGGAGGCCGAATTTTTCGCTTCATCAACTCTGTTTCGACCATGCGCTGGAGTCTGCACTAGTCTTGCTCTTTCCAATGGTGCAGCAACCAGACATATTCATATCATACCGTATGGCTTGATAGGAAGTATGATCGTCCATCAAATGGAATGAAACAACCTCATCAAGTACGGTAACAATCATCCCTTGCATAACATTACCGAGCCAGATAATATGAGTTACCAAAGTGTCGCAAACATCTCCCAAATTAGATGATATGAGCGACGAGATGCTGCACCTCAATGTATTGCATTGCGGCTGCCCACGTCTGCCTATGTACCCAACCTGTACCTTGAAGGGATCAAGCATGATCGTAGTTCATCCCAAGTGTCAATTCGAAAGAAACAAGCAACTTAAGCCTATTAAGGCAAAGTCAACATCTTCCAACTTCATCGCAAGGCCAAAGTCCAAGCAAAGCCTAGACCGTATAGACCGAAGGACTTTTGCAAGGTCTGCACTAGCTTGTGCATAACTATCGTTATTTACTATGAAAATATGCGTTCTCAAGTACGTAACACGATTGAATAATGCTTTCGCATAATCTAAGCTTTATGGGCTAAGCTACAAGCATATTGATGCTTAAGCATCAAGTATGCTCCAACGTATAGGCCACATCGCATATATATGTGCATTACCGCTCATGCACATTCAAGCAAAGCTTCCTCCCTATATATGTTTTATTCGTATTTTTACAAATGAATAAAAGAAAGGGAAGTGACATCCATCGATTGCACTTTAGGAAAAAACGCCAATTAGTTGGCGCCTCTAGGAAAATCCGCTAACTGGTTGGTGCCTTTAGGAAAATCCTCTAACTGCTTGGCGTAACTAATGCTAATCCTCCATCTGGTTAGCATAGAAAAGGCTATTTTGTTTCCTGGTTAGCATATCTAAGCATCATCGATTTCCAACCAACACCTCCTCCATATATATGTTTTATTTGCATTTATACAAGTGGATATAAGGAGGATATATGACGTTCATCTACTGCACTTTCTAGTGATGCATTCTCGGGCATGCATCACGGTGTAATAGGGCATTAGCATTATGATGCGCTCTCGGGTATTCCACATAGGGTAAGTGATGCATTCTTAATCATGCATCACGGCATAATAGTGCATTAGCACTATAATGCATTCTCGGGTATGCAGCGCTTGTTCAGTGATGCATTTCTCAATCATGCATCACGGCATAATAGTGCAGTAGCACAATGATGCTCTCGCGGATACGCAATATCGGTTCAGTGATGTATTCTCAATCATGCATCACGGCATAATAGTGCATTAGCACTATGATGTTCTCGCGGATACGCAACATTTGTTCAGTGATGCATTCTCAATCATGCATCACGGCATAATAGTGCATTAGCACTATAATGGATTCTCGGATATGCAGCGTTGGTTCAGTGATGCATTCTCAATTAAGCATCACGGCATAATAGTGCATTAGCACTATAATGCTCTCGCGGATACGCAACATTGGTTCAGTGATGCATTCTCAATCATGCATCACGACATAATAGTGCATTAGCACTATAATGCCTTCTCGGATATGCAGCGCTGGTTCAATGATGCATTCTCAATCATGCATCCCGGCATAATAGTGCATTAGAACTATGATGCATTCTCGGATATGCAACGTTGGTTCAGTGATGCATTCTCAATCATGCATCACGCATAATAGTGCATTAGTACTATGATGCATTCTCGGATATGCAGCATTGGTTCAGTGATGCATTCTCGGATACGCAACATTGGTTCAGTGATGCATTCTCAATCATGCATCACGGCATAATAGTGCATTAGCACTATAATGTATTCTCGGATATGCAATGTTGGTTCAGTGATGCATTCTCAATCATGCATCACGGCATAATAGTGCATCAGCACTATAATGCACTCGCGGATATGCGTCAAGGCCATTTATGCCTTTCCCAAGTAAGGGCCATTTTTGACTTGTGATGCATTCTCGAATATGCATCACGCGTAATAGGGCCTTAACACTATAATTCGATGTCAAGGCATTCACACCCTGATGCAATCCTAAGTGAGCTTTATAAACTTAGGGTAAAGTTTCATCCCAGTTCATGACGCGTTCCTGAGTAAGCGTCATGCAAAAATTGCGGGTTTTACACTGCACCTGAGTAAAACTATTCCCCATATAGGAATCAGGGGTTATCCTTCGTCTTTCTTCATAATTCCATGCAAACTCAACATCTCAACAAGGAATTATATTTTCTTGATAATAATGCAAATGAATAATTATATAAATCTTGTTCAAAAAATTCTTTATAATTTCAGATTATTTCAAATAATAAAATGCTTGAGTTGTATTGTAAAGAGTGAAATTTATAGAACATATATTATGTAAAATATAACACCCGTATTGTATAGGAAATAAAATATTACAAGAAAAACTTCTGATAAGATAGTACAATGACATTTAATAGTACCAATGATGACCCAATAACCGTGTCGTTATAGCACAGGTCATATCCCAGTAATAATAATAATAATGGATGTCAAATAGGATTTTAGATGGTATAACTGGAAAAAAAATCTCAAACACTTCTCGGTATTTTGACCTAGCAATACCACAAGTAACATTGGACATATGGATGGTTGTGATAATACTTGTTAAAACATTTGATAAGTAAATATTTTTCTAAATTGTGAATTGATTAAATGGTTATTCATATTGTTTAATGATTGGTTTTGATGCTGCCTAGATTAAAAAATGTTTGAGTAGCACAAGCAAAATAATTTTAAAATTAAATAAAGAAAAAATGATATTTGTTAGCAATGAAGATATGAATAAAAATAAGTATTTTTTTCATACTCCCATCCACCTAAATTATTAATTTTTAGATTTAATAAAAATTGTTATTTGTTGGTCATGTTGTTCTGCACTATCGGACAGGACAAACAAATCAAATTTCGTTGTTGATTTCACGTGACTTATTTTTACTCTCTTTAATGTTTCCCCAAGGAACCCTTTCTCTTTGCTTTGACCCTAAGATCTTTCGGCGGTGTTAAACTCCAACGGTGTTATTTGATATGCTCAGTAACATTATGATTCCATCAATTAAAGCTGTTGTGAAATCCAACCACAGTTGGATGTGCATTGGAGTCGGGACTTGTGACTGAAATGTGCCTTAGGATTGAAAATATGACTAGCCATCATTATGGGAATTCGTTAATTTTTCTATGGTTGATTTCATTTACATCTGTGCAGGAGTATGTTAAATCCATTTCCCTCTAAATGTTTTGATAATATATTCGGTGAATGTAGACGGAGGCCTCAAGCGAATTTTGTTCGTTTAGTTGGTAAGCATAATGAAAGAGTCCGATTTTTGTTGTTTACAACGACTATGAGATTTCCCTAGATTATATCTCGTTCACATACCCAATTAAAAAAATACCAACAATTACAATCACACGTATATTGGAAGTCCATTGACAATCTTTGAAACAAAAGAGTCTTTATAATTGGTATACAGCAATATGTATCAGAGAAATGAGTTAGTACAATGTTATTTCTAGCATGATTGATTTAATCAAAAAAATATTTAACATGTATTTATACGATAGTAGATGGTGAGTTTTTGACAAGGATTAGAATTGTAAAGTCGTCCTCTACTAAACAACAAGAACGTGTGTGTGCATATTTATGCGCATATGCGTAATATAGAATAGTATGCTTTATTTATATTCCGCAAGCGAATTGAGAGCACAGGTTCTATCTAAATATTCTAAATTGGTCGTGTAGCCTATTCAATACTCGTAATATTTATGTCATATCGAACTAGTTTCAAGTCGCATAAATTCTACGGCTGAATTGCTTGAACTTGCATCGAATGAACATTGATGTTCTAGCAATACCTGCTAAACTCATGAATAACTAATGCTTAAACCCTGAAATACGTTACAACTTAACGCTTCATTCGCAACGAATGCACCTCAAATTGCTCTTCTGAGCCTAAATATGCTACTTTAGCACTTTGCTTAAATATAAGCCACAATGCGCCACTCTCTCTGATGCGCCACAGTCGAGAAACAATGTCATGAAAGATGCATTGAACCTATCATTTAGGCTAACCCGAGCCTTTTCTCATATTAACGCCAAGATAGCACTAGTCATTCATCTTAGCATCGCATTGGCACTAGTTAGCCACAATAGCGCTAAAAGCGCTAACTTTCCTGACACTAAACCCTAGCACCTGAGAGGTGCTAACTAACCAAAAATGGTCTTAACTAGTACAAAACACCTAATAAGGAATTAGCTAACGTATTACCAGCTTAGCACCTAAGCCCTAGCAACAAAAGTGCTAAATCTAACTCTAGCAACAAAAGCCCCAATCCTTGGCCGCAACGCCCTTGTTGCGCTAACACCCTTGCTTCCTTGCTTGGCTAACGCTGTTGTTTTTATAGCTAGTGCCCTTGTGGAAAACGCCCTTGTTGTTGTAGCTAGCGCCCTTGTGGCCAACGCCCTTGTTGCTTGGCTAGCGCCACCCTTGTGGCTAATGCTCTTCCTTGTGGATAGCGCCCTTGTTGTGGCTAACACTCTTTCTTGTGGCTAGCGCTCTTGTTGTGGCTTACGCCCATGGCACTGGCACCCTTTCCCTAGCTCCAATTTATTTCTAGCAAAACCCAATGCGCCTCTAAGGTCAGCACGTCCTTAGCCATATTTAACGACTTAGCTACAAGTATATTTGTGCTAAAGCCTCAATGCTAACTATACAATTGAAGTGTTAACTTCAAACCTCCTTGGTGCTAGCTTCTTATCCCTAGTACGATTAATATTTACTAAAAATTGTGCATGTTGGTCTTACTCCCAAGACATTATCACAGTAGACTTTTACGTTAAGAGAGTTAGCACCTTCTTATTTGCGGTAAGTAGCTAGTGTTGGCTTCGCTAGTTACTTTCCTCAGAAATACGCCTTTCTTCTCAACATAGGTCCTACATTGAGTCTTATATGAATTCCAGCAGGTCTCTTTACTTAAGGATACCTTTATAACATTTGGTCGCAAAAGCCTCTCAGACTTACGATAAGTCAATACTTAGCCATTAAATATGCATGTTACTTTCAAACAAGTACATGACGACTAAAATTCCCACATTTGACACTAATCAGTCTGGTATCAATCAAGTGAGTCACATAACTTACCTCACTGACTTAGCAGGTCATTTGATTTGACTTGACTTAATCAAAACCATGATGGTTTATAGCTACATTATTTTCACGAGATATCAAATACAACATGGAGGGGGGGGGGGGGGCCCTCCTCATTGGGGTATTAGTATGGCGGTCTATGATATCGTGGGTGGTGACACAACCCCCACGAACAAAAAGGTAACACGAAGTGGGCGATTACAGAGCAGTTAAGAGGATGAGGAGTAGTGGTCAGACAGGTCTCCCCTACTTTTTTTGGGAACCTCCCACTACAATCTCCACAATCATCACTTCTCCATTTTTTCCTAACATCCACGAATTACGAGAATATCAGTGTGTCCTCTTTAAACTATAAATAGATGATTCTCATCTATTCGAAACAAGACAGAACGAGACAAAAACACAATCAGTCTGAAGAAACCGAAACCTACAGAATTAGCGATTCCTCTACGGAGAATCCATTCTTCGTCACATACTACTGATATTTCTCAACCTTATTTTCTTCCCTCCCATAAGACCTAACCAAATCCTTTCCATCTTTGTAATCGAAGCTGGACGTGAACGGCCATTTCTTGGTTTAGGCTCGTCCTGTTCGAGCTTGATTTCTCGAACCTACTTGAAAGTACCATTTTGCAGTATATTTTTTTCACCCTAAACAACGATCTTTACACGCACGTGAAGTATGGGATCGAGTTATTCCTTTTCCTTGTAAATCTTTACCAAGCAAGGGCTTTCGAACCTCACCATGAATCGGAACCATGAATCTTATCCACAGTTGTGAATTAATTTTACAATTGTGGCTAAGTTATGGAAATCTTTATTACCAGTAAACCCGTTTTTTTATATAACTGAAAATACAAACTGAAAAGTAAAATGAAACTATTATGGCCGTGGGATAAGGACTTTACAACTTGATCCTTCACAACTTGTATTGTCTCGATATTATGCACTTCACTAACTCACATCTTTGATTTCTTTCGCTCTTGTACATAAGTCTTCAAAATGTATATATAAAATTTCGAACCTCTTTCTTGTACCGTTGCTTGTAAACATTGAACATCTTCAACTTTCTTCAAATTTATGAAGCTCCACTTATTGATGATAATGGTGTTTTTATTGACTTGTTGTTGTCGAGACATACTATGTATATAGTTCGAAAGGTGTCTCCATCATGAACGAGTAGTAGATGTCCCAATTCCAGGTAAAGTAACTTTAAACTTATATTCAGTACTTCGAAGTAACACATCCTCGTGTCGGATGTATAATAGGATCGTCGTTCAAGCAAAACCTTACCAATTCCTCTTCCAACCTATAAATTATCCTATATTTATCAAAATAAATCACTAAATTGATTTATAGCTTTTCTTGGCTAAATTCAATGAGTGAATATTTGTCTTTTCAGACGTATGGGCTGACACCGGATGGCCCCAAGAAATAATGCGAGTGTGCATAACAAAACAGTCATACACTAGTACAAAAATGGTATGTTTCCCGCCAATTTAGCGTGGCCATATGTTATTGGACATGCCACTCATTTTCGCTCATGGCGTGTCAAATTTATTCGTGACTTTTTGTGTATTTTTGGACACGCCAGTATTTGTGTGTCTAAATACTGCGAAATAGCCATGCCATAAGTCGAAGGCGTGTCTATATGGTGCCAAGAACAAATGCTAAGCCCAAGTTTTTATCCCATTTAGCGTGACAATTAGTTCTCTATAGACACGCAAATAGTTTTTAATGTATTTATAGTTTAACCGTTATCCACTAGATTTGTGTTTTAACGTGTCTATTGTTTAACCTTTAGCCACAAGATATGTGTTTTAATGTGTCTACTGTGTAACCTATAGACACGCAGGTAGTTTTTAAAGTGTCTATTTTTTTACCTTTAGCCACGAGATATGTGCTTTAACGTGTCTATTGTTTAACCTTTAGCCAGGAGATATGTCTTTTAACGTGTCTACTGTGTAAACTTTAGACACGCAAATAGTTTTAAAGTGTCTATTGTTTAACCTATAGACACACAAATTATTCTTAATGTGTCCATTTTTTAACCTATAGACATGCAAACAGCTTTTAAGGTGTCTATTTTTATCTTCTAGACACGCATTATTAGTTTAGCGTGTCTATATGTAGCACCCGTAATTTTTGCATGAAGCTTACTCAAGGACGCGTCATGTCCTGGGTTGAAGCTTCACCCTAAGATTATAAAGATCGCTTAGGATTGCATCATGGTGTTGATGCCTTGACCCCGAAATATAGTGTTAAGGCCCTATTACGCGTGATACGTATTCGAGGAGGCATCATATTGCTACTGCACTATTATGCCGTGATGCATGATTGAGAATGCATCACTAAGCCAAAGATGTGTAAGTGTGAGCATTATAGTGCTTGCATTATTATGCCGTGATACATGATTCAATGCATCACTGGGCCGAAGTCGCGTAAGTGAGAGCATTATAGTGCTAATGCACTATTATGTCGTGATGCATGATTCAATGCATCACTGAGCCGAAGTCGTGTAAGTGAGAGCATTATAGTGCCAACGCACTATTATGTCATGATGCATGATTCAATGCATCAATGAGCCGAAGTCGCGTAAGTAAGAGCATCATAGTGCTAATGCACTATTATGCCGTGATGCATGATTGAAAATGCATCACCATGCCAATGTTGCTTAGTGAAAGTGCATCACAGTGCTAAGGCACTATTGTGCCGTGATGCATTATTAAGAATCCATCACTGACCAATGTTGCTATTCGAGAGAGCATCATAGTGCTAATGCACTATTATGCCGTGATGCATGATTCAATGCATCACTAAGCCAATGCTGCGTAAGAGAGAGTGCATCATAGTGCTAAGGAACTATTATGCCGTGAGCATTATTGAGAATGCATCACCGAGCCAAGAATGCATCATCGTGATGCATTAGCGTGTTCACTTGTAGATTACCTGAGAATGCTTTGTTTGGCTTTGGCAAGGAAACTTCATTTTTGGCCTTATGCAGTCGATGGATGTCACTTCCTATTATTATATTTATTTGTAAAAATACGAATAAAACATATATAGGAGGGAGATTTGCTTGAATGTGCATGAGCGGTAATGCATATATATATATATATATGCAATGTGGCATATACGTTGGAACATACTTGATGCTAAAGCATCAAAATGCAGATAGCTTAGCCTATAAAGCTTGAATTGTGCGAAAGCATCATTCAATCGTGCTGCGTACTTGAGAATGCATATTTGCATAATAAATAGCGGTAATTATGCACAAGCTAGTGCATACCTTGCGAAAGTCCTTCGGCCTATACGGTCTAGACTTTGCTTGGACTTTGGCCTTGCGATGAAGTTGGAATCAAAGTTGACCTTGCCTTAATAGGCTTAAGTTGCTTGTTCCTTTCGAATTGACCCTTTGATGAACTACAGTCATGCTTGATCCCTTCAAGGTACGGGTTGGGTACGTAGGCATCCGCAATGCAATGCATTGAGGTGCAGCACCTTGTCGCTCATATCATCTAATTTAGAGGTGATTGCGACATTATGGTAACTCATATCATCTGGCTCGGCAATGCTAAGCAAGAGATGATTATTGCCGCACTTGATGAGGTAGTTACATTCTATTTGATGGATGTTCACACTTCCTATCAAGTTATTCGGTATGAACGGAATATGCCTGGTTGCTGCACTCTTGGCAAGAGCAAGATCAGTGCATGTACCCAGTGCTTAGTCGAAGCTGAATTGATAAGGCGAAAAATTAGGCTTGAAATTGCCTAGGTGCTAGTCCAAGGCATGAGTTAGGCCTAGACAATGATCATGTTTATGTGATGCTTTCCAAAGGCATTCACCATAGGCTTTAATGGCCTTACACCCTTAGCAGAACAAGGATGAGGTGGAATGGTATAAACGTAGCTTGAATGATGTGGGAACTACGTTTCGAGTATAATGCTTACAAGGCATGCTTGGGAAGGCAAATTTACCTGCATACGCAGTGAGAAGTTAAGATCTAAGGTCCGTTTAATCTCTTTTAATCGCGAATCGGAGAGTTCTGGCCTGCCCAGCGCAACACGCCAGGAGGCAGAATTTTCCGGTCCGTGACACTATATGTTTTAACTAGCCACGCAAATGCAATATTTTACCGTACATTCGTTTTATACTAGGTAAAGATGATGGAATTTCCTCCATTCATATTAGATGCAAGTTCACCATCCACATGGTACTATTATGAGCCGTCCTTTTATTTCCAAAAATTTATTATTTAATAAACCTAAGAAAACGTGGCTAGATCCTAGACCATGCGCGTGGTTGAATATGGATTAAGATGATGGAATATTTACCGTTAAACTAGATGCATCCTACACCATCCATGTGGTTCCATTCCGATCCGTTTATTTTATACCATAAAATATTATATATTTAAACGTGGTTAAGTCACAAACCTTACATGTGTACAGATATCGGTGAAAGATGATGAAATTTCAACCGTTTTGATTTGACGCACTTATTACCGTACACGTGGCACTAACTGAGCCGTTTATTTCTTACCAAAATTTACTATTTTTAAAAACTAGATGTAACATTGTAAAATTTTAAACCCTACACATGTTGTGAACAAGGTGAAAGGCGATGTAATCTAGGCCGTTAAACTAGATGTTTCCAACACCATCCACCTGGGACTCTGATTTTCGGCTAGCCCAGTGCTAACCCTGATTTTTTGTGTCTCCATCCTGAACGAGTAGTAGATGTCCCAATTCCTGATATCGAGACAATACAAGTTTTGAAGAATCAAGTGGTAATATAGGTAGAAAACCACCAATCTACTACTCGTTCAGGATGGAATTATAGCTAAAAAAGTATGGATTTGACACAAAAAACATGTGAATTATGCACTTATCAAATTCCCCACACTTAGATTTTGATAGACCTCGAGCAAACTACTATTTAAATTAACCCAAATTAAACTAAATTAAACTAAAATACAACAACTCCATTTCGTCGAGCGTACGGTTACACTTAGCATGTGCAATAAGCCTTTAAATCCCAAGGTGTCCCTAGTGGACGAGTTATAGTCTCGTGAGGGTTTACAAGAGGTATACCCACAAAACTACTCCAACTTCAAATTTACAAGTATCTAAAGAGCTATGAACATAAATTTTCTACACACTAATAATAAGAAGTTAGAAATGCCAAAGAACATTATTCTCATGCTTAACTCTTGAGTTAGGAGAAAACCACCATATGAAAGAATCCAGGTTCGAGAGCGATCGAATTTTTCGACTTCTGCCTCACCAATAGGGTTTTATGAACTTGTACTCAAAAGACGTACTTTATGGTTCTCTTGTGTGCAGGCAGGAATAAAGATATAAATCCTACACATGTTGAATAGTGGGAAGGAAAGGTAACCTTCTGAATCATGAAGATGTTATCCCATAGAACGTCGGACGAAAAAGAACCCTTTTTTTCTGATGATCTCTAAGAAGGAAAATCAACCACTATGTGAGGATGGGAAAGCTTACTTACCTTCTCACCCGATCGGCAAGCAGCACCACTCTCACAGCATCCAATAGAGACGTCTTCGTTTTCAACTGCTGATGATGAACTCTTGAACTTCATAAAACTTTGACAATTATAACTCTTTTTCTCAATTCCTTGTTGTTTGAAACTTCTTGATAGATTTCTTCTTCCACACGACCTTATTGAATGAAATTAAAAACAAATATACACTAAAGCAATGATAAAAAAAAAAATCGATTTTTATTATTATTATTTTTATTTTTATTTTATTTTGAAGAACTTAAAATACAAACTGAAAAAGTAAAATAAAACTATTATGGTCATGGGATAAGGACTTTACCATTTTATTCTTCACAACTTCGAGCCCTGCGATGCTTCCACGTTGCAACACTATTTTATACCCCCATATTTTGTCTTTTTCCTTGTCATCTGAACGATGGTAGGATGAGAAGGAAATTATTTGCTTGGTTTTTTAACCGTCGCCACGTCCCCTCAATAATTCCGCTGATAATTGCCACGTTGTCATTAATACCCCATTTTCTCCACTTTATAATCGGTTACCTGTTTCTGCCTCCTGAGGTTCCCTCTTTCCTGGTATAAAACATTCTTTTCAAATTTTTACAGATGTAGATGGTGGATTTTTGATAAGGATAAAATAGTAAAAGTACATCTCAAGACTCAAGTCTGAGAAATATTAGACTTTAAAATTTTGCAAAGAATTTCTAAAAAGGTGCTTATCCTTGTCCTCTCTCATGCGCTTATTCTTGTCCTATCTCCTTATGTATAGCCAGCTACATATACAATCAAATTTCATGATGGACCAACATTTACTATAACACAAAATCATCAGAATAGCACTGGATCTTACTACGACATTCTCAGATGCTTCTCTAAACCTTTGAAAACCTCTGCCGCCAAGGACGCCTGGTAGACAAGGGTGTTATGCCAAGAACGCTGCGCTAAAGATGCTTGCACCATGAACGTTGTTGGCCGAGACGCTTATGGATGGGACGCTTGCTAGCACCAAGGGAAGTTAGTGCTTTTAGTGGTAGGGTAAGGAGTTAGCACCAATATGGTTCTAAACCAGAAGGCTAGTGCTAGCCTGGCGCTAATGTAAGAAAAGGTTAGGGTAAGCCTAGCTTAGAGGCACAATGCGTTTTTGAAGGCATTGTCCTTATTTGTGGCACGTCCAAAAGGGATGGTGCATAATTCGTAGCTTGTCTTTGAGCAAAGAGCTAAAGTGGCATATTTTAAGCTTAGGATAACAATTTGTGATGTGTTCTTTACGAATAAGGCGTTAAGCTAGAATGTATCTTGTTAACGAAAATTGAAATCTTGTTAAGGAATCGCTACCAAGAATCAATTATTATATTCCATTTTAACTTTATATATGGATTATAACATGCACGTCAGCTTGATAGTTGGTTAACCGCATGCATGAATTTCTTTTTCTTTTTTATCGGCAAAGAAGATCTATTGATACAAAAAAAAAATACAATAGATTTGAACCATAGTATATTGAATTGGGTTTGTAGGTTGATATAGCATTAGAGTGCGCAAGGTTATATCATAGACTATCATTACCTCCATTGGAAGTCGAGGACTTCCCTGAATTCGAATTGACGGACTCAAAAATGGACTATCAGATACAACCCACAATGAAAATGTGAGAGTTTGTTAACCAATCTAATGTGGGTAAGTAAAATCCAGTTCATCACCAAGCTAAATATACATATTATTTTTCTACCTTGACCGTAGCGAAACTTTTATTGGTGAGGTTTTACTTGACCTTATCAAAATTTCAACCCATAATTATTTTGATAAACATTGGATCCTCATATTAAATGTAGTAGAAATACATTTTTGAGATATTCCCATACAACTGAAGAATTCTCATGCAACTATAACGGAGTATCGGACTTGATGTTCCTGCAATTGCTTTGAATCGAGCAATCCCAACAACAGTTACATCACAGCCTCCTCTACTTACTATTTCAACCGTCCTCGCCAGCTTAGATGCTCCATGAGTGTCGAGTTGACAATATAACTTTACCGGGCCAATCCATAAAACTCTTCTGGAAAACTTTTTCATTTCAAGAAGTAATTAAGAAACCCAATCAATAAAAGAGCTACATATATAAAATTATCCAAAAAAAATTAAATTATGGAGACAGTTAGTCGTATTCACCTACGTGTCAATAGGCTAACACCAAAAAGTATAAGATTGATAGAGCCCCTGAAACTTCAGGTTGTCGAGGAGCTTCTATACCCATCAAGCACACACCGCGCATATAGTTGTGGCTTTAAAATAAAAATTGCAACTCAGGTGACTCACTTCAAATGACAAATAACAATGACTGAATGGGTATCTTGAGATCAATAAAATGAATCAATCAAGCTGAACCTGCCAAGCCCAAAACCACCAATCAACATGCTAAGTTAATTTTATAACTGTGGTTTTGACACAAAAAAACATGATAATAGATGGAATTGATTCAAATGTTTTAGCTATAATCCATTTTTACTAGGCTAACTTTTCTACATATATAGCTTTATATAGAAGATTATATATAAATCTACTCGATTAAAGTTTCACAGTTGTGCTTAGAGTCAAAGTAAAAATTGTGCCAAACGCAATTTCATAGCTTCTACTAACTAAACTCATCTTTGGTCACATTAATCCTTATTTAAAGAGACAATTAATGTGAATGGGGGAAAAAAATTCTATTAGGGTTTTCGAAACGCTTAAAATTAAGTTCGTGATACTTATAAGCGTCTCAAACAACTAAAGAATACTCTCAAACCCTAATTTGAAAAGGAGACACTAGATGAAAAACGTTACAAAAGACTGTAACACAATATTTGTGTGCCTTAGTATAACCATAGCACATGTGCCTCATAGTCTCAAAGACTAAGTATGTGTGTCATTGTCTAAAGACTTACCTTGTGCGTCATTATCTAAAGACAAGACTAATGCGTCTTAGTCTTACTACAGACCATATGCGTCTTTGTATCAAAGAATCAAGCTAAGGTGTTTTACTCTTTCATCCTCAACTTGTGCGGCTTAGTTACAAAAACTAATCTTGTGCACCTTAGTTCAAAAGAGCAAGTCTTATACGTCTTAGTTCAATAAACAGAAGTTGTGCATCTTTGTCTTTAAGACCTAATTAAGACGTTTTACCTTTTTGCCCTGAATTAATGAGCCTTAGTTCAAATAGCTAAACTTGTGCGTCTTGGTCCAGAAGAAAAATTGGTGCATCCTTCTTCAAAGACCAAACTCATGCGTTTCGTCTCAAAGAACTAAGCTAAAGTGATTTACTCTTTTACCCTCAACTTGTGCGCCTTAGTTACCAAAAGGTTCAACTCGAGCGTCTTAGTTCAAAGGCCGAACTCACGTATCCTACCTCCCTTGTCTAATCTAAAGTGTTTTACTCTTTTACCCTTAACTTGTGCTTCTTAGTTTAACAGGCTAAACTTGTGCGTCTTAGCCAAGTAGACAAAACTCGTGCATCTTTTCTCCTCGGGCGAAACTCATGCGTCTTAATACAATAGACAAGTACTAAAACACTTCACTCTCAACTCCTTTTAACTAATGAGGCTTAATACAATCCTTTCAACTAATGAGGCTTAGTATTAAATCTAAACTAATGCGCTTAGTATAGCCCAAACCCTAATCCGAATGAGGCATTAGCCTAATATTCATCCACCATAACATTATCTCCTAATGCTTTCTTATTTAGGTTTGCTTCACATATGCAAGTCTCAAAACCCTAATTTTCCTGCCAAAGGCCATATTAGGCCTCTCACTCATATATTTTCATATGTGGCCTCACATACATATTCTCATGCTCAACTACATACACTTATAAGTATGTCAGTGCAAATTGACCTAGTTGAACATAATGTTCCTCATAAATAAAATAACTACATATTTTATTTTATTTTAGTATGTCAAGACTCATCATCCTAGTCAAGCAAGACAGGTTTTCAGTCAAGAGACCCACTAAGCAGGTCTCACTCGGTTTAATACTAGTAGTATTTAATACTACAGAATTTATACGAGACATCAAATGTCATAAATGGGGGGATATTCACTAGGGTATTAGTCTGGCGATCTACGACACATGGTGCAGCAATGCACCCACTACAGAGAAAACTCTGGAAAGTTCGATCAGCAATTGAGTAGAAAAGTGGTAGGTTGGGCAACTGACCATTCAACCTTAATCGAAGTGAGAAGAAGTTGTCAATACTTTTTCCACCTTCTCCACTTCACCACTACTCAACCATCGACATTCTTCTTCCATAGAAGAGGTCAGGTGAACGATTACAATAGCTATGACTATAAAATAGATTTCTTAATCTATTGAAAACAACAAGTTGAACTCTGAGACAAGTCTAACACAGAACAATTCAAATCGAACAACTCGATCATTCAACCTTCTCACATAGAGAATTGTTCATAGCTATTTATATCAGTTACATCCTACAAAGTCTGATACTCTGACCTTAATCCTTTTCTCGCTTCCCTCCCTAAGACCGACCCTTCTCCTTCTCCTTTGTGACTGAAGCAAGACTGGAACGGTCATTGCTTGGTTTAGCCAGGATTGTACAGATTGATCTCTCGAATCTGAATAAAGTACTTCAATAATACAAAGGTTTAAGGATTGACGAATCGTCACCTGTTCACCCCACTTTTCCCTCTCTTCTCAAATAGTATTTCTCTCTCTTCTCTGCTCCTATGCCATCATTATTCCCTTTAACTCTGATGTAGTTTTTAAATAGTGGTAAAAATAGTTCGTTCGCTGAGACTGAAGATTCGTTTTAGATCAAATTTTAATTTAAACTAGAAAATAAGTAAAAGAGTTTAATAATATTGGGAAGATCTGGAACTTAGGATTCCACCAAAATCACTCATGAATGATTTCTACAATGATTCTTTAACAATTATAGCTCTTTTATTGACTCCGTTTCTTTGCCAAAAGTAGATTTCTAAAACATTAACTGTAAATCACAAGTATGGCGCATCAAAAGCTCTTAAGTCCCAGCATACACCATCAAACAAAATCATAACTAATTAAGAAAAATCATAAATCAATTAAAATCAATGCAAAAGTCATTAAGAATCAAAAATAGTTATCATTCATTCATGAAATATGGCTTCCTACATTGTCTCAGTGGTTGGGTTTAGCTAGAAATAGCTTTCTTAAAAGCCATTAAAATATTAATAATTTATATCTGTGAGAAGTTGTCCCCAAAATTGTATCTAGGCTCCCCTATATATAGGCTTTGGTAACCTCCTTTTGATCCTTATCCAACTAGGAAACCTAGTCTCATTAAACTTTTCCACTTTCTTTTGATTCCTTATCCAATTATGAGACTTAACCTCCTCAAAAACCAATAAAAACCCAAATTTTTATGTCAAAGGCGAGCCCAAAACGCTTCCCTTATTTATTTCTCTTCCCGCGCAGGCCCAATAAGGCTCAACAGATACCAAATCCAAGTTGGTTTCACGGTTTTACTCATAACTTCTTCATACGAACTCAGAATGTCCTCATTCTTTTTGCGTTGGCTTCGCCTTTCAATTATCTAGATGATGGAGGGTCTTTAGCAATTCTTCCTTGTAGAGCTGAATTTCACTTCTTTCAGAGATGTAACCTAATAAAGCACAATAACTACAAAAGTCATAATAACACACAATAATTCACACAAAATCTAACAAATAAGTATAAGGAAATGATACTTAAAATATGTAAATTATGCACTTATCAAGCTCCTCTGAAACTGCATTGATTGTTCTCCTGCAATTGCAACTGAGGAATTTTTTGTCTTCAATTATTCTGATCATCTGATGTAAGTCACGTATCCATTCTATCTTTAATGTTGATTTCTGATTTTTCATCATGATATTTTACTAATATTTTTTAATTTTGCTATGATTTTTCTTGTTTCTCTTTTCACCACCTGATTTGACGTGGATTTTTCTCCTTTTTGCTTCTAGTTCAGTGAAATGGCTTCAAATAGAGTTTCAAATGATGGAGACCTTTTTGAATTCGTTGTTGATTTCCATCAGCGTGGTTTCTAAGTCACCATCCCTTCAAATTATTCTTCTACCATTGTTCTTGATTTAAATTGGATAGACAACGAGGTGTGGAACATCACAAGGGTGATCGTCACGCTTTATCAACTGAAGGCCGATCTTCCTATCCTCTTGTACGACCCCGAGAACCCTTTGTTCTACAAAGTTTTAACTCGCCTGGTTCCCCGGAGGTTTCTTCCAACTATGCGACAATTTGATTCCCCTGTTTTGAGAGTTCTCCGAACGTTCGTAGGGCCGTACCACGATGCCCAAAGACTCGAAGGAGTTCAACTCCAACTCTGACAGTGCTGAATATTTCTTAAGTAATTACAGCGCCAGCCTTAATGCTTGTTGTTCCGTCGATAAGTGGGGTGTCAAGTTTAACTATAAGAACGTTCTCGAAGATTGCAAACTCTTATGGAAGGATCTTAATCCATTCTCCCACAACACCACCACTTTATGTCGCCATTCTAACGACGAAGGTTGGTTGAAATTTCCTGTGATTATCGAGGGGCCCTGGGTTTGGGGTTGGACCGAAGACAATGTTGTTCGCTGGGGCCTCGAACCTGCACACAAGTACCTGCTCTACTACGCTCCTTGGGAGTTTAACGGACCCACAGTACCTGTCTTCTTCTTTTTAAACTCCTTGGATTTTTTTTTTATTCTTCACTGCCTCTGGTGGCTTACTTTTTTCTTACTTTTGTAGAGTGGTCAAACTGTTGAAGATGATGACAAACCTCTTCCTCCTTCGCTATCCAGCAAGAGAGCTTCTTAGGATGCAGGAATCTCCAAGAAGGTAAAGAACATTTCCTATCATTTTGCTTTTCATTTGCCCTAATATTATGCCTCTGTTCGTTTTCTAAACTGGTGTGTTTGTGCTTACGAAGTATGGTTGAGGGGCTTCTATGAAATCTCGGCGAAGTAGTTCCCTTAACTTTGACGATATGTCGAAGGACCTCAGGGCACCGAAGGTGGTGATAAAGAAGCCTGCTGCTATAATGAACCTCACCGACCCTGTCAAAGAAGTTGATGTCGGTGCCTCTGCGAATTCCTCGCTAGCGAAGAAGGGGTCTGTCTCAGCTGTGCCTCCACTCAAAGACACAATTCTTGAGGGATCGTCGGTGAAGAAATACCAGGTGGTAAGCAAGTCTAATGTTGCTTGCTTTTAGGTTCAGACAGGCAGATTATTCCTTCGGTTGAGATGAGCCACTCTTCTGACAACCCATCCTCGTCAGCCGGCCAAGAAGTGTGAGTAAAGATGATCAATCCCCTTCATAAGGGAAATCCAGTTGAAGTCTCAGATGATTTCTATTCGGGGATGGTGAGCATATTTTCCCCTTCCTTCAGCGCATATGGCGTTTACGCGATGACCTCGACAACTCCTTCCTTAAGTGTGGCTTACCACGCTGGCTTGATTGACATGGTATGTTCCTTATTTTTTTTAACTGAATACTTCCTGTATTTGCGAATCATGAACTTGTTGATGAAGTGCATCATCCCCATGCTTAGAGTTATCCCGAAGCTTTAAGGTGAAGTGGCAGAAGGCTGACGAAGAGAACCGACAGCTGAGGGAACAACTCGCCGAGCAAAAACAAATATCTCAATCCTTCGCCTCCTCTTCCAAGAATTACCGCAGTAAGTGTGCTGTTTCTTTAATTGTTTTTCAAACCTAGTTTTGTGTTTTTAGACCTTGATACTTAGATTTACTTTGACTTAAAGCTCAACGGTAAGAGAAAGAACAAATTCTTGCCATGTGTCTTAGAGATATCGAGACTGTCAGCGAGCAAAACGGGGAATATGGATTGAGAATCTATTATCTGACACAAGAGTTATAAAATGTAGATGAACTAAATTTTCATCTCAACTTCGAGATTGTTGTTTATAAAGGCCATGCCAACGAACTTTTGGCGAACCTTCTATCCTGTCAAATGGAAATTCTCCAACAAAAAACCATTGTTTCCCAACCCGAGAAGGATAAAGCTGATTGGCTTCGCGAGAGGACTCGTATCCTTAAAGAGTGCCGAAGTGACGGTCACTAAACTTCGCCGAACTGAGAAGGATAAGACATCTCTAAAGGGACGCATCGAAGATAAGGAGAAGATGACTGAGCGCCTGAAGGGTAATGCTGGTGGTGAGTTTGAGGGTGTGATAAAGGAGTTGTCCGATGTACACGTCGAGATGGGTAAATGGGCGAGCAGGAAAGAAGATCTTGAGCAGACTCTTAGGCAAACCATTATCACAATGGAAGATAGTCTATAAGGACTACCCTGGCTCTGACACTTAAATTTCTTCTTATCTTTAAGCTTTGCATTTGTTCTTACCATCGTTTGTTTGGAATCTCGCAGGAGCTGAGACAGATCTCGGAGCCAACTAGAACAGGCGAAAAAGGAACGTGACAATCTTCAGAAGGAATATGAGGAGTACCAAGATGATGTGTACGAAGAAATGAAAAGAGTCAAGAAGACTCCCAGGATTCTATGGAAAATTTGTGCAAGAAGTTTGCCGCAGATCTTTGTGCGAATAATGCTTTCCCTGCCCCTGTCTACGAGGATGAGCCAACCGAGAAAAAGAGCGAAAATGAGGAGAAACCTGCTGAAGATGATGACGATGAGGTCATCGAGACTGATGGTAATGGCGAGCCAAAGGCTTAGAATCTCCGCTCTGCTTTTCATATTTTGCTTATAGCTTCTGATTCTGACATCTTGTAACTATTATTGTGCGTTGATGTTGATTAATCTTGCTATAAATTAACTGGGCGCTCCCAAGCTTGGGGGGGATTTTTTGTTAAAATATTTTGTTGTATTTCTTTCATAATGTCATCCTTCGCCTTTTATTTTCTGTTCTTATCAAAACAAACAAATTTTATGCCTTAGTTAACGTATACGTTTGACATTAAAATCTGGAAAATGATAATGAATGAATGAAAAAACCCGCCAGCTTATTTTGTTGAGCTTTTAGGGACTTACGTTTTTTAAGTGTTTTAACTTTTTTCAATTTTGTGAACAAGTTACACTGCTTCTCCTGTCTCAATGGATCACCAAGATGGCTTATAAAGTTCGCTTGCCTCAATATATGTTGGGAAGGTATTCTTTCGCCTTTCTCAGTGTTCAGCAAAGTTTTAGCATCTTACTTGCCTCAGCTTTCGTTGATCTTCACAGGTTAGATAGAGAAGTCACGATCCTAAATACTACTATAAGCAATAGCCTATTAACCTCGCTTATCTGGTCACTCAGCTCCCTAATGGAGGATGTCTTCTCATTTATATTCCTCATGTGCCCGTTCAGGGGCTCCAAATATCAAACATTTTTCCCCATCGCGTCAGTTCAGCTACCACCTTGTCTTCGGGATCCTTGATTCCTTCCCTTAATTAGCTTAGGGTACGAGACTTTCATCTTATCGGGGTTTTTTTGGGACCAGGTGTGGATGCGTCCAAATACTTGGTAAGATGGAAATAAAAGGGAACACTTCAAATACGCCCCGGACCCATACCTTAACCTGGGGCCCTTGTGAAGTCCACACCCCTTACTGAACCCTAGGGGATATCTCCCCCCGAGCTTGGCGGAAATAGTCTTATAATGATACATTTTTCCAGAATACTAGTGAATATCAAGTTTATGTACTCATGGTACTTTTTATTGGCTCTCCTGAATCATAGGCTTTCCCCTTTTAACCCACGAATAATACTTTTTTTATTTACTTGGCGTTCCAAGGGTGGTCCAGCTCTATTCCCTCGTGATCCACCAGTTTGTACGCGCAATTCCCAACGATGCTCTTGATGATGTACGGTTCTTTCCACATTGGTTCCAGCTTTCCTTCTAGTCATTTTTGATATAGAGGTATCTCTCTAAGAACCATCTCTCCTGGTATATAATCTCTGAGCTTTACCTTATTGTTATACTCCCTGGATAATTGTTGATGATGATTCTCCATTCGTTGTAGCGCGATCTCTTTGTTCTCTTCTAAATCGTCGAGCTTCGCCAAGATCAGATCCGTCATTAAGTTTTTCTCTCATGTCTTGGTCTTGGTTGTGGGTATCATCACTTCAGTCGGTATGACTGCATCTGCTCTAAAGGTAAAATAAAATGGTGACATTCTCGTTGCATCTCGTCGTGTTGTTCGGTGTGCCCAATGCACATTATGCAGTTTCCCGTACCAGCTTTTATGATGATCGTCCAAATTCTTCTTTAGGTTATCAACTATAGTCTTGTTGGTTGCCTCTGCCTGGCCATCGCTTTCCAGATAGAACGGTGTGGATATGTTCTTTTTGATTTTGAACGCGTTGAACAAAATGTCGGGAAAAAACGGTTAGGTCAAACCTGGTCAATGACGGTCTAGGTATCATCCTTTAATATTTAAAATATTCTGTATCGAAGTTCATAATTGGTCATTTACTGGATACCATCGGTTAAATAATCCATTTTAGTATCATGAGAAGTCATGATGTGATGAGATAATGACTTTTGTTTTCTCGCAATTCGTGGCTTCGAACTTCCTCTTCTGGTTGTTGAATCCTCCAACCTAATGCCACACTAGAAATAACCAAAATATAAATTAACCATAATAGGGTTTTTTTTTCTAGATCGGACCACAATAGATAAGAAAACATATAGTCTTTCTATTTGAATGTGGTAAGATCGGAATATGAAAAACTATAAGAGAGATATAGTAAAAGTTAAGGAAATTCTATAAGAAAACATTAAAAAATAGCTGTAATCATCACCTGATTGAATTAATTTAATCTATTTCCAGTAAATTCCAGAGCATCTTCCTGAAAATGACTCTTATAGAATGCATCAATCCCTAGTATTAATACAAATTAAGACTATAAAGTCAGATACGAAAACATTTTCCATGAGAAAAGAAAATATTGCTTGCAAACTAAATGTTTAGAGGCGTTGATGAAACATATATTTTTTAAGCAAAATTATTATGTTAAGCATTACATGCCTTGAAAGTCCTAACATCTGAGTAATATAGGTCCCCTCATACAAATGAGCTTAAAGTAAAACATATGTAAAAAACGGTATCCTCGCGAAAGTGTATTGGTCTAAGAATAACCTTGAAACTGTCTACAAACATCTAAGCACTTGAAACTGAGTTATTAACTTACTGGAATATGAATAATTGGTATACCTCCAGAAAAACTGGAAAAGAACTCCATAATGAGAGTAGCACTCATTAAAATCAAACTCAAATTTGTAACAAATATCAAAAATGGAGTCTATCAGGGTAAGTATAAATTTAATATATGAAATTATTTTATATTATGCTCATTTATTGTTATATTAACCAGGAAGTATACTTTTTTACATGCCACGTTCATGGATCTCAATCTCATTATAGATTGCGATCAGACAATAACCTTATGAGAAGATTGCCGCTGGTACGTATAAAAATAAAAGATTACGATCAGAAAATAATTAGGAAGTATACCTATTCAATATGGTTAATACGATCATAATATACGACGATCCATAAAATTGATTAAATCAGCATGAAAATATTCCTATTAGATATATTATAAGATATGGTTTTACTTAATACAGAAAAAATAACAGTGGCTAAATATAATCTATGTTTAATTCAAATGCAACCTTCTTTTTAAAGTCTATATATTTTATACATAATTGATGTGGGTAGCCAAAAACAGACCCCCACCAATCACCTAATTATCATTTTTCTAAAATCATGTCAGCATAGTTTTTCTTAAATCTTGTGAGTATGATATTGTTTTTTCACTAATAAAATCATTAGAACTTCTTCGTCTAACTTATCTGTGGAAAGAATAATAATTTTAAGATAAATCTAAGGAAAATCAATTTAAAACACAAACCCTAATTTTGATAGGAAATGTCAATAAATATCTTTAATGAAATTGATAATTTAGTAGCGAGTTGTTAATGTAATAACTAAATTAAAATTTTACAGATATAGTGCAATCTCAATATATAATCGTTTATGATTAATTACCACATTCGACGAAAAAAAGAAGGTAGAAAAATAATATGTATATATTAGCTTGTGATGAACTGGATTTTACTTATCCACATTAGATTGGTTAACAAACTCTCACTTTTTGATTGTGGGTTGTATTTAGTCACTACTAAAAAATTAAGAGTTAAATAGAGTTTATGGACATTTGTGGTTTACCATAAAAAAATGTTTCTTTTTTTTTCCAAACATATTATATATATGTGGATGCCCACATCCATGTATGATATTCCTAACTCTATCCACTAAAAGTGGAATAGTGAGTAACCAAATACTTACTTAGTCACATAATGTGGTGTTTCTCCACGTGAAAACTAAGTGACATGGAGCAACTTAATAGATTGATACTAATCTAGTAGCTTTTGTTAGTAAGCTACTTGATGTCTTTGTGCATGGTAAGTTAGTTGGTTGTTGTATACAAAAGTTGACATTAATGGAATTAGGTGTCATCATTATAAACATATATTCCATGTTTGATTTCCTACAAATACCCATGGAGTTGTAACAATTTAGTTATCCCATTTCTTATAAGTTAATAAGAAATCTCTCTCGTATTCTCTTATGCTCTTCTACTAATACTTTGAGATAATTGTTTAGTAGTTAGTGCTAAATACTATAATTAGTAGCTTAATTATTATACGTTATCAGCACGAGTTAGTTCTATTTATATCGAGCTTTGGGTTGTTATTGGTTTCGATAAAATAGACGCTGCCAAATTTTTTGAAGCGGAAGGTAACTTTAATTACTGTATTATCGTTATGTCGTCAAATTTAACTAAGCTAGATTTTGCAGTTTTAGACATTTCTGGCAACAACTATATTTCATGGGTACTAGAATTTTGAGTTACATCTCCACACTAAGAATTCTGCCCATAAAATCAAAGAGGGAAATGATGCATCCCAGTAGGATAGAGCATTGACTTTCTTATTTCTCCGTCATCATATGCACGACGGGTTAAGATCTGATTATCTAAACGTTAAAGACCCCGAGGTTTTATGGAGTTGCTTGAAGGATATGTATGACCACCTGAAAATGGTTATCCTCCCCAAAGCGAAAAATGACTGGTTGAATTTACGTTTACAAGATTTTAAATTTGTATCCGAGTATAATTCTGCTAGTTGTTTTAAATCACCTCACAGCTGAAATTATATGATGAAAGTGTAACTGATGAACAACTGCTAGAGAAAAAATTTACCACTTTTCACGCCTCGAGTGTTGTCCTGCAGCAACAATATCGAGAGCGACGCTTTAAGAAATATTCAGTATTGATTTCATGTCTGCTTGTTGTAGAACAGAATAATGAGTTATTACTAAGAAATCATGAATCTCGTCTTGTAGGCTCTGTTTCTGTAACAGAAGCACATACGACAACAAGTTATACAAATAGTAATGGACGAGGTAATAATAAAGGTAAAGGTAAACGTGGTTATAGTAATAAAAATAACCAAGACAAGAATTCACGGTTCAAGCCAAACCACCAGAAGTGGAAAGATGGCACGCCAAAGAAAGAGCAGAAGCCAGATAAAGGAAAATATTCGTCAGATAAACCTATAAATAATAAGGAAGATGTTTGTTACCGTTATGGTGTAACTGGACAATGGTTGCATACTTCTCGTACGACTAAACATCTTGTTAATTTATATCAGTCATCCCTGAAGCGACCAGCAACTGATATTGAGACAAATCGTATCGAAACTAATGAGGCTTCTACTAGTTCTCCCAACTTAGACTTTGATTTTCTTACAAAGTCAGAAGAAGACAAGTGGGATATATCTGATTTTCTTTATAAGTCAGATGATGATGAACTTAACTAGTTGTATATACTAGTTGTGAATCTGTAAATTTTGTAGTATAGTTGTGTGTGTTTCTAAGTTGTGTTTTAGTTTGCATACCATCTTTGTATGTATAATTACATGTTTAATATAAAACGTATGTTTTATTAACTCTTTGTTTTCATGCATTATATTTATTTTTGTGAAGAATATGGGTTCCATAAGTAATCTATCAAAAATAAATCTTGACGGTGAAGATACTTGTTTGGTAGATAGTGGAACGACTAATACAATATTTCGCAGTAATAATTATTTTACTGATTTAAAGGGATATAAGGTAAAAGTAAACATTATCTCTGGTTCAACAAATTTAATAGATGGTTCCGGAAGAGCCAATATTATCTTATCAGGAGGTACAAAACTAAAAATCAGTGATGTTTTGTATTCCCCGAGATCTTTGAGAAATGTGTTAAGTTTCAAAGATATTCGCATAAATGGATATCATCTAGAAACGATAAATGAAGATAATACATAATACTTATATATCACTACATCTGACACATGCCAGAAGCTTGTTGTGGAGAAGCTTGCAGCTATCTCTTCTGGGTTGTATCTTATAACAATCAAAGTTATTGAATCTTATAGTGTCATAAACCAGAAGTTTAATGATCCAAATATATTCAAGCTTTGGCATGACCGACTAGGACACCCAGGATCCACCATGATGGGTAGAATTGTATAGAACTCTCAAGGACATCCTTTACAAAACAAGAATATTTTGTTAACTACGGATATAAATTGTATTGCTTGCTCTATAGGAAAATTGATCCCCAAACCGTCATTGACAAAAGTTGTTATTGAATCACCAACTTTTCTTAAGAGGATCCATAGAGACATATACGGACCTATCCACCCTCAGTGTGGACCTTTTCAGTATTTTATGGTCCTAATTGACGAATCTGCTATATGGTTACATGTTTGTCTCTTATCCACACGAAATATTGCATTTGCTCGGCTTCTCACACAGATAATTAGATTGCGTGCACATTTCCCAGATTTTCCCATAAAGTCTATTCAGCTAGATGAAGCTGGTGAATTTACATCACAAACATTTGATGCTTATTATTTATTTGTTGGTATTGATGTTGAACATTCTGCAACTCATGTTTATACTCAAAATGGTCTTGATGAATCATTTATTAAACATTTGCATTTAATAGCTCGACCCATATTAATGAAAACGAAATTGCCGTTTCTACATGGGGACATGCTATTTTACATGTTGCAGCTTTAGTTCGACTTCGTCCTACTGCAAATCAACAATACTCACCCTTACAACTTGTTTTGAGCCATCAACCATATATTTCTCATCTGCGTGTTTTTGGTTGTTGTGTATATGTGCTCGTTGCACCTCCACAACGCACTAAATTTGGCTCATAACGTAAGAAAAGCATATATGTTGGTTTTGACTCGCCATTCTATTATTAGATATCTTGAGCCTTTAACTGGTGATATATTCACTGCTCATTTTGTTGATTGTCATTTTGATGAGACAGTTTTCCCACCATTAGGGGGAGAACTTAAGCCGCCATAAAAACGGAGTAAACTTTCAGGGTATGTACCTACTCTATCTCATCTCGACCCACGCACAAGTCAATCAGAAATTGAAGTGCAAAATATTATCCATTTTCAGAACATTGTTGATCAAATGCCAGATGCATTTGTTGATACAGCAAGAATAACTAAATCATACATACCTGCTAAAAATATCTCGGCACATACTAATGTCACAGTTAGACAGGTCGTGACCGTTCCAGCAAATGATTCGTATAAGGTACGCTTGAAGCGTAGACGCCCCATTGGTTCAAATGATTATGCTACAAGAAAAATAAAAAACCAACCAGAATCGATGAAAGATAGTGTTCATAAGGAGACTATAGATGAACGATTCTCATTTCCAAACTTACTACCTCTAGTCGAGGAAAATACCCCTGAAAAGGAACTGGTACCAGGAAATGAAGAAATTTCCATAAATTTTGCATGCAAGAAAGAAATGTGGGATCTTAACAAAGTTCTTGTCGATGATAAATTTTCGTTTATAGTAGCTACTGAGATTACTATGGATAAAGATGGTTATGAACCACAATTTATAGAAGAATGTCGTGAAAGACATGATTGGCCAAAATGGAAGGACGCCATTAAAACATAATCAGTCTCTCTCACTAAACGCAATGTTTTTGGACTTGCAGTTCAAACAGCTAAAAATATGAACCCAGTTAGTTGCAAATGGGTGTTCATAAGGAAACGTAATGAGAGAAATTGATTTGTTCGCTATAAAGCGAGACTTATAGCACAAGGTTTCTCGCAGATACCTGGGATTGACTACGAATAAACATATTCCCCTATTATGGATGCTATAACATTCTGATACTTAATAAGTATGGTAGTCTCTGAAGGACTCGATATGCATTTAATGGATGTAGTTACAGCATATCTATATGGAGAATTAGATACGGATACACATATGAAAATACCAAAAGGATTTAGATTGTATGAGAACAAACCGCGCCATATATATTCACTCAAACTTAACAGAGCTTTATATGGATTAAAGCAATCTGGACAAATATGGTATAATCGTCTAAGTGAATATTTGATAACTAAGGGATATGTAAATGACCCTATTTGTCCATGTGTCTTTATAAAGAAGACCACAATAGGATTTTTTATCATAGATGTATACGTTGATGATATCAACTTAGTTGGAACTCCTGAAGAACTCTTAAAGGCAATTAGATATTTAAGCGGCGAATTTGAGATTAAGGATCTTGGAAAAACAAAGTTTTGTCTCGGCTTGCATATCGAACACTACCTGAGTGGCATACTTGTTCACCAAAGATGTACACTGAGAAAATTTTAAAACGTTTCAATATGGATAAAGATTATCCTCTTAGCACTTCTTATGGTAGTAAGATCTCTTGAAATTAAAAATGACCATTTTCGTCCAAAGGAAGAGAAAGAAACTCTTTTCGGTCCAGAAGTACCATATTTGAGTGTGATTGGTGCACTATTGTATCTTTCACAATATAATAGACTTGGCATTTCTTTTGCAGTTAATTTGTTAGCAAGATTCAGCTCTACTTCAACAAAGAGGCATTGGGCAGGTGGAAAATATATTTTTCGATACCTTAAGGGTACTGCAGACATGGGATTGTTTTACTCAAAGGATTTATCCCATACTTCACAATTAAAAGGATATGCAGATACAAGTTATCTCTCTGATCCACACAAAGCCATTTCACAAACTGGATATGTGTTTATGAGTGGAGGTACTGTAATTTCTTGGAGATCGTGTAAGCAGAGTTTTCTAGCTACCTCCTCCAACCACTCCGAGATTATCGCCCTCCATGAAGCTAGCAGAGAATGTGTGTGTCTAATATCACTAATCGCTCATCTCTGATGTTCATGTGATTTACCTTATATCACGAAGTACCAACCATCATCTATGAAGATAATGCAGCATGTATCTCACAGATCACGGAAGGTTACATCAAGGGTGATCGAACAAAGCATATTTCACCAAAGCTATTTTATTCTTACCATCTAGAAAAGAATAAATAGATATGTATCTAGAAGATACAGTCGTGTGAAAACTATGCAGATTTATTCATCAAGTCTTTACCAACAACAGTCTTCAGAAAGCTAGTTTATGGGATCGAAATGCGGCATCTGTACAAGCAGTAAACTCAATGAAGTTTTGATCAGGGGGAGTTAATCTTGGATTTAGATGCGTTGTACTCTTTTTACTTCGTCAAGGTTTTGTGCCCTCGGGGTTTTTCCTTGTCAAGGTTTTAACGAGGCAACTTGTGCATAACCACTTTTTGGCATTGTACTCTTTTTCATTCGTTTAGGTTTTTCCCTTTGGTTTTTTACCTGACAATGTTTTAGAGAGGTAGCGTTCCTAAAATTATGGACATCCAAAGGGTAGTATTATATATATGTGGATGCCCTTATTTAGTTTTCACAAATAAGAGGAAACTACAGCATGCCAAGAAAATGAACAAACCGAGCATACCCTTATTTAGTTTTCTGTTTAAGACAACTACTTCTAGTTGTGGTTCAGGTTCAGGCTCTATAAAGGGTCTAGATAAACTAATTTCATGGGATGGATTTCCTCGTAGGCGGGATCAAAAGAATCAGGTTGTAGAGTCTGGAATAACTCAACTAAGAACTTAGAAGCACATAATAATAACCTGAATAATTGTGGATCCACAAAGTCAATCAGATTTGACTCACACAATTGACTACTATGAAGGTGGTCATTCTTAAGCAAATGTGTCGATTCTAATTCCCTAAAGTAATTTGGTTTAGTCTTAAAATTTAATAACGGACACATTTGAAATTCTAACGTTCCCATATATTGAAGAAAATGTTTTGGTGGGAAAACAAAATCAATCTTGGTATTATTGCCTAGTTAAACCACATCGACCATAGGATGGGTTTCTAACAAGTGAACTTCTTTCTCGACATGATTAGGTTCGGGAAACAGTTCTTGAAGATAGTCTCTTAATATGGTAGAGGCACAAACATCAAGTTCCAAGTGAGGGACTTTTAAAAGAGTCAAAGGTAAAGCACAGGGAGAATGATAATCACCCCCAAACTTAGAATTTTGGTTGTCCCTTGATAGACTAGTCACAATTTCCCTAATTTCTAGATCATCAGATTCCTGAAAATGGTCAATTGCTTCTTCTGAGTTATAATCAAGTGGTGCATCCTCGCTCATATTTAAAATCTCTAGGGGTATATCTTTGTTATCTAATACTATTGTTTCTAAATCGTTGGACTCTAAAACAGTATTCTCAGGATAAACCTGTTCCTCTAAACCATTATCGGCTTCAAAACAAGAAAGTTCTACATCGTCTAAAACAGTGGTATCTCTAGTCAAATCCTCTTCCTTCTGAATAGGTGAATAATCATTAAAATTATTTGGATTTGAACGAGAACTAACATTATCATCATGAAGCACAATTGGAGTGACAATTTCCCGATCACTCTGCCTGTATATTTCAAGTTCTTCACCAATATTATCATCATCATCATAATAATATGAAGATGTTTGAACCTCATCTACATAAGTAGTGTTACCAATTTTATCCTCGTCCTCTTGGATAGATGAATAATTATCAAGGGTAACACTATATTGGTAATTAAGATCATTTTGAGCAATATTATTCTTTGCAGAAATTTTATTCACACTTAATCCAAACCTTTTTATACTCTCAGTCAACTCCATGAGGGATTCTTTTAGAAAATCAAATGGATCATAAGGGGTACTGGTTTGCAACTGCTTATGTGATTCTTCTAGAGGCATAATAGGTTCATGGGGAGTACTAGATTGCATTTTCTTTAGGGCATCCCTCCAAGACAAAGAACTCAAATCGTCATAGGAAGTACTAGATTGCATCTGTTTTAGGGTATCCCTCCAAGACAAAGAACTAGAATTTTTCTCACTTTCATGTTCATAAGATGGGTGTATGAACGAATAGTAATTGAGATCACCCTAGTATGAGTAATAACCTCCAAAAGGTTGGTGGTGATCCCGACTACTATCCACACAATGTTGATAGTATGGATAATGTCTATTTTGAAATTCAGTCGGATATTCATTGTATTGGTCCTCATAATACCGGTTCGACATTTTCTAAAAACTTCCTAATATATTAAAAAAAATCTAAGAAAATAAATCCTAACATGAAGGGGGTTCTAAACGTTCACAAACAAGGCCGACTCAACCAAATTAAACCTATTGAATCTAGCAAACAAAAAGCATGATGGCTCCACTTAGATTGTTTCTAGACCAGCTTCTATTCTTTCGAAGAGCAACTAGTTATAATTTTATCAAACCTCTTAGAACGACCCGAATTAGATTAAGTCGAAGAGAAACAGGATAAGCTCTAAGGAGCTTTGATAACCCTATCTCTTTGGCACTTTTCCATGGGTTACAAGGCGGCTCTAATCAACTTAAAATAGTCTTCCTGAACTTCGAGTTAGGCTAATAAAGTAACCAGTACAGTCCTTTTGAACGAGTTTCCTATAAGCTCGTTACCCTATCGGTCTCTTTCTAATCAAATTTTTAAGGTTTAGGTTCGCGTTTGGTAACGTGTTCCTAAAGCGGGCAAGAAGGAAACGGTGATGAAATCCGAGTCCTTATCTTGTATGGCCAGTTCTTTCCCTACTAGAAAAGTAAAACCGTATTCAATTCCTCATTATATATGCATACGAAGGAATACAGTAAACCCACTTGCAGGGGATTCGTGGGTTGATCGAGTCTTACCTCCCGTACCAGACGGGGGATGAATCGGTTGTAGTCGACTCGGGCCACCGACTCCTGTGTCAATGTGCGAACCCGAGGGGCCGAGACAATATCGTAATTGTCGTCCTTCCCTGTAGCAGTTTATATTTAATAATACCCTTTCGTAGGGTTTAAAAATAATAAAATGTCCAAAGTCCAAAATAAAGTCCAAAAAGTGTCCAAAAATAAAAGAAAAATTACAAAATAATAAAAATTACTAATACAATTTTCTAAACAAATAAAATCTAAAGAAAATAAATCTAATTAATAAAAATAAAATCTAAAAATAAAAGTCTTTGTCTTATTCTCCGTTCTTTAACTTTTAACTCCAAGTCATTAACTTTAACTTCAAGTCTTTAATCACCAAAGTTTTTGACTTTATTTCCTTTCAATCCAAGATCCAACCTGTAGCAAAAAGAGAAATACCCAAAGAAACGTAAAATAGAACAAAGTAAAAATAATACTAAAACAAAAATAAAAACCTAAAAATAAATCTAAACTCTAAACCTAAAAACAAGTCCGCGTCGGCGGCGCCAAAAATTGGTGTAGTTTTTAATAGTGTTAAAATAGGTTCGATTTTTGGACTTATGAAAATTTAATTTCTATAACATAAAATAAAGAGCATTAAAACAATTTGATTTTAAAATGGATGAAGAAAAACTAGGGTTTAAGATTCCACCATTAACCAATACTTCAGTGATAACATCTAACGATTCTTATATTCAATTTAATCTAAATATGCCAAAGATTGGTTTTTGAAAGAATAATTCTTAATCAAGAGCATGAGACATCAAGAGTTTAAAAACCAAGCATGACCCATCAGAAGAAAACACAATTATTTGAGAAAAACCATTTTTTCAATTTTAATTCAAGCAATTAATAATAAAAGAATTGTAGAATAAATATAATTAAAATAGAAGTTATCATAATTATTGGATGAACGGATTCCTCCGTCGCCCCAGTGATGGTGATTAGCTCATTGTAATGGAAACACACTCAAAATAGACTTTCATTGCTCAAAAGGTGCTTACAATGGTGAAAAGGAGTAACACAGAAATTTTGAGACGTATACAAACGTTACAGTGAAGTGATCTCAGTGTTACAGAAGAAATAAAAGTAAACAGGAGAAAAGAACGGACTGTATATGCAGCAGGAATACGACTGCTTCAGCAGCTGAAGATATGACTGAAACAGAGACAGAAAGAATGACAGTTCACCGACAGTCTTATGTTCTTCCTCTTCTTCTTCGCAGCAGCAGAATTTTTTCTTCCTGGTTTTTTTCCGGTGGCTCTCCCTCCTATTTTCTTTGCTTCTCTTTGCTTTATATAGGATTAATAAACCCTAGTAACTCATGTGAACCGATAAGGACTCAAAAATAGATCCAAAATCAACTCTAAATCATTGTAAACCCGAATCAAAGTGTGTTCCCTGTTTCAGCTCCCAAACGGATTTTTCACCCATTTTCCGGCGTGAAACTCTATGGATTGCGTGTGTACAAGCTAGTATAGATTGTATCTTGATTCTGGTGACTTGAAATCACCTAAAAATCCCTTAAAACACGGTTGCCAACTAATCCAGGTGACTTTCTCACGTAAACTTAATTTCCCGCCCTTTTCGGTTTTGAATCCAAAAGGGAGGGTGCCTTAAACAACTGTATGGGTACCTTTAGCAACTGTATGGTTGTCTTTAGTAATTTTTCATGGGTGCCCTTATCACTTTTTGAGCCGATTTTTCCACAAATCTTCATTTCTCGAAACTACCTACAAAGACATAAAAAACCATAAATAGTACAAAATCGAACACTATCAAAATAGATAATCGAGCACAATTTAGACACAAAAATATGTCTATCACTCTTCTACTATTACTTTGAAATAATTGTTTAGTAGCTAGTGCTAAATACTATAAGTAGTAGCTTAATTATTATACAACACTTTTTTTTCTAGTCCAACAAGTTTTTTTTTCTAGGTGAAAATAAAGAATTAACCATAGCCGTTTATGAAAGACGATTAAACATAGATCGTCGATCTGAGGTATTGTCCACCCATTGTAGGTGACACTGACCCGACACAATTAAGTATGGGGTGTAAACAAAGTGTAATAATTTTTAAACTCAATAGCCAATAGGAGAATATGTATCCTTTTACTCCCATAATATTTGCACCAATTAAACTTTGTCAAATATCATTACCAGAACTGCCGCATCATAAAAGGCATATTTCATCTAATAAAAAACGAGGATTTATCAACGTTCAACGTAAGGGCTTTAGTTGTCTGGGCCTTTAAGTGTTAAAATAAAATAGAATTTGTTAAATCTTAACAACTAGGTGCGGTAGTAGATGATTTATGTCGAAATATAATATATATGAAATTTGAACAACATAAAAAAAAAAACATTGAACAATGGTGCAGTGGTTAAGGGGTTTATCTCAGATATTTATAGGTTAAGTAAAATAATGCGTCGAGCTAGCGTCGGTGATGGGGAATAAAACTGGAAAATTTGTGTTGCCACCAGAGGGTGCCTTGTATCAATGCAGTATTCATTTCTTTATGTTGGATATTTTCAAAAGTATTAAATTTTATTTGTCACTACGACGGGAGATCCTAGGGGAAGCATCCCCTAACAGAGTGCGAGACAACGTCTCGTCCCAAAACGGTACATCCTTCCAACAAAACCTAATTCGGTTTTTGTTCGAATTCAAGAGATATATCGTTTCCTCAGTAGCCATCATTGATGCCTTTAGGAGGTATTTGTTGGTGATGAACATGCGTCTCGAACAGATGCAAATACCCTATAAATAGTGATGAATTGATTATAATTCAATCACATCAAAAAATGTCATGTTATTTTTCTCTTCTAATAGCATCCTTAGAAGCTTCTAAACAGTGTGTTCTTGATTGAATCAAGGAAGTACAATCCTTGAATTCAATTACGGTGTTAGGGATGCATTGAATCCTGGAGGCAAATTCGTTGATTTGTTGTACTCGCGAATTTATTTGAAAGGGTCAAATTATTGTCTAAAAGAATTGAAAGATCCTTGAAGTCAGTGGTACACCATTCTCAGTGTATTTTTCATCCTCAATTTTAACCCAATTTTCCAACATTTTTAAACTACTAAAATAGTGACAAAATATACTGCTCCCTCCGTCCAAGATATATAAGCACATTTCTTAATTTTTCTAAATAGGCATAGTTCTAATTCCTAAATAGTTTTTCCTTATATATCCTTATTAATGATATTAGTATTACATTAAAACGAATTTAATGTTTTTAGTTTTCATCAAAAAAAGAAGGATAATATAGAGAGAAAAAAAACAGATTTTTATCATTCTCATATTTTTTTCTTAATCTAATATAAACTGGTTTTATACCTTTATAACTTGGACGGAGGGAATAGAGTAGAACAGAGAGACATAGTATAAATGCTTTCACATCCTAAGTCAGAAATTTTTAGGTTCTGAAAATTAAATGGCTTCCAAGTCTAATGACTCTTAGACAAACATCATGAACAAGAAACAGTATCAAAATTATTAGAGCTGGTAAAACATTCCTAAAATAACTGTGAAGGGAGTTCATAAGTTTATAGCCCCAACATAAAGTAGTACTGTAGTAGCCTACTCCAACGTGGGTGAAGCAAAAAGATCATGACATGCTTACATTTTTCTTACATTTTTGGTTGTGAACCTAAAAAGCATGAGATGGCTGTAAGTCTGACCAGAGTTCACAATCACAGAGGGGAAATTAGGGTGATTAACAGCGTCTGGGAAAGCTTGAGTTTCCAAACAAAGTCCAGCATAACTCCCGTAAACATACCCTCCTTTTCCCTTCACATTTGCTAAAGTATTTGCTGTGTAAAACTGTACACCAGGTTGATTACTCCACAACTCCATAGTTCTACCAGATTTGCTTTCGGAGACAACTGCTGTCTTCTTCAATTTCTTGCTGCTTGTGGCTCCATCAAGTGCATAATTGATGTCGAACCCACCTGGGAGATTCTTTAGCTTACTCCTGACGGTTTGAGGAGTAAGGAAATCAAATGGTGTACCCTTAACTGGGGAGATTATGCCTGTGGGGATAAGACCAGAGTCAGTTGGTGTAATGTGAGAAGCAAAAATCTGGACCTTGTTGGATTTTATATTCCCGCTGTTATGGCCGCCAAGGTTAAAATATGTGTGGTGAGCTAGGTTTACTGGTGTAGCCTTGTTTATAGCTTTCGCTTTCATGTCAACAAGTAATTTGTTACTTCCCATTATCATGTATGTGACTGATACCAAAACCTTCCCAGGAAATCCTGTATATTTAAGAAATTATCGAACTTCATTAACAGTTGGAAAATCATATGTTTGGCTCACATCTGATAAGCCTTTAAATTTAAGCATTTTCAATGTGTATCCTAACCAAAATGTAAATCCGACTTTGCAAGTTCATTTCATACCTTGTTCACCATCAAAGCTATCGTAAGTGAAAGTGATATAAGGAGATTTAGCATCTGGTTTATGGCTTTGCACTTTCCAAAGCAGGTTGCCGAATCCTTTAGCTCCCCCTAAATTAGTATATAGAAATCTAATCAACATTTACATTTGATTCAATATAATGACAGATTTAGAGGATTCCGATTCTGAGTAGTTCAATAATCAGATTAAGCAGAAGATATAAATATTCTGTTCGACATATTCCATAAATTCATATAATACATACTTACCATGAAGTATATTGTTTCCGTCATTGGCATTTAGTTTGTAAGTGGCTCCATTTAAAGTAAACTTAGCTCCTCCTATTTTCGCAACTCGCCCAACTGTTCTACCAAAGTTGGTTGTGTCATTCTGCACCCAATTAAACGTTCATCATTCCCAAATCGAAATTTATAAAACAGGATACGACATTGCCAAAAAATTATGCACTATCATGCTAGCTACATCGGTGAATACTACTACAATGAGTACACTATTTTAAGTTAAATCTGTTGTTTATACCATACAGTCTTATTTTGCATCATACTAAATCAAGCAAAAGCGCACCCAGAGATATGACGCATTATTTATCCAGTGGCTCATGCTAGCTTAATTCTAAAAGAAAAATAAAGCTGATATGGAGATACCAACAAATTAGAGAAGTTTTATTATAAGACTTGAAATAGTAATTCACTGCACAAGAAATGAGTGAGACTGTGAACGGCTAGCAGACCCATTCCATTCAGACACAGGAAAAATATAGAACGAAGATATAGACGGCAATTTTGGCACTTAACATCCGGAACATGTTCGGGTCGAAAACAAAACGAAAAAATCCAAAATATGAGACAACCGTTTACAGCATTATCATCACCGATCAGCTACAAAACGGCGACACGCAATTTTGTGCTTAATGAAACAATGTATGAATGGACTTATAGACAAAACATGAAAATTCAATCAACAAAGAGAGCAAGAAAGAGATGACTCAACATATGATAAAGCAGAATCATATCCAAGAGCAATATCAGCTAATTTCCCTAAAAAAACAAAGAAAGAAAACTTAGCATCCTAGTTGAAAAAACAAAGAAAAAGAGTAAGAAATGAAAGATACATACCATGGGAGTCAGGAAGAACAATGGACATAATAGATGCACCCCAATTAGTAAGCTTGATAGAAAAATCTCCTTTCTTCAGCTCAAACACTCCTATTTTATTACTACTAGTATCTTTCTTACCATTAACTAATGCTAAGGAAACTAAAAGGAAACACAACATTACACTAATTTTACCCATCTTTTAAGATCAGATCAGATCAAATTGAGAGATGAATGAAACCCAAGTTTTTCTGAGAGGGTTTATATAGAGAGTGAAGGAGTTTGGATCACAGGAAGTGAGGTAAAGGACAAATGGAAACAGATAACTATTGCTAAGAATAGTAGTTGTTGACATGTTGTGTTAACAAGAGTAGTCTTCCTCCTAGTAATATTCTATGGTATTACATGTGGCCAGTGGTGGGGGTAGAAGACTTTTGGTTGCTATAATAACTCGTGATTGTCAGAATGGACGACCTAAAGTGAGAATATTATTGACCCACTTTTCATGGGCACTGCTAGTGCGGTTTCCTTGGTGATTTTACTTCCATTTTTGTGAGTTTAATGAATGTTACATCTGTTTCATAAAAATAATATTTTCACTTTTTTAATTTAATATATTTTTAATTTTAATAGAATAATAAAAATATTATTTTTTTCTAAAATGGATGTAGTATTATTTTTCTCCACACTACTTTGTATATCATGATGAGGTTTACAAGTTACACAATTTAATGGATTTCGATATTCCGTAACAGGGGCATTTCAAAGGAAATAAAATGTACAACAGGGTTGTAAACTTCGATGATAAGTGTATATAAGGGCAAGTGGGTATTAGAAATTAACATTTTCCTACGATCTAGATCTAGAGGAGATCAACATGTATTGGCTATAGAGGGTGACGTCACTCAAAGATAAAAGTTATCCAAGGGCACAAAATCCCATTTTATCACTGAATGTAATATAAATTATGATTTATATTTGTGCTAATAGAAAATAAAGTTCAAGGTAGTTCTTATTGTTCTGTTGAATAAACCGTCTCAAAAAATAGTATACCTAAAATGGAGAATGATGAACTTTTTTTTGGAGCCGTTAAATCCTGGTTAATTGCCATAGTACCAACACAAACAGTTTGATCTGAGTAGCGGTTTTCTGGACAACATTTTTGACGGTATATTGTTAATTTTTAAAAATTCAAACATTTTTTTTAAGCATAAATTTATTAAGTAAGCTGAACATATATTACATGTGGGTAAATGATATTCATAGAGTCATTCAAAATAGTTTGATGGATAAAGAGTGGGATTGTCTGGTCCCAGATTTTTGTTGATAAATTCCTTGTCTAACTTCCATCAGCTGCCTAGTTTCCTTCCTTGTAGTTATGTTGAACATTACAATGAGGAATTTGTCGAATTCGTTGTTTAATCTCTGCGATCATGCCAGCGATATACCAAGGTGGTTATAAGGCGGTGGTTATAAATCTTAAGAGATTTTTTGAATCCGTCTTGAATATCACTTTCGGTCATTTTCTTTCAGTTGCTGATCTTGTAGCCAGTAGCATGGCCCAGGTTTCTGCTGATAGTGTTGTTGTGATACCTAGAGGTTGCGCCAGCGCCAAAATTGTTGTTGTTTCTGAGTTTCTGCAGATGAATCCTGCACCTGATATGCCTGGGTGTCCCCTGGCAGCTCCATCTGTGTTTACCTTAATCCATTCCAAATTAGGGCCAGTCCATCCTACCGAAATGATTGTTGTTCGTCTTACGACACTTGATTGGATAGTAGCCGGTAGTTCGCCAAGTATTACCGGAGGTAGGACTGTTTTTGCCCAAAAAAATCTTCTTGTTGTTTAATTGCTCTCATAACTATATTATCTGGTGTTGTCTGGGTATGACGGAAAAAATATTCATTTCTAGCTAGCCAGGGGGACCATAGAGAAAACAAAAGGAGGTTATAATTGTGGATGGGCCTGGTTCCTTTAAAAGCTGGAGAATGGTTGTTTGGGAGTTTATAGGTATCGTAAGGGGAGTAATGGAGTGTTGGTTGCTTGAAATGTGGGTAAGAAGCATATTCCACGCCGAGATTGCTATTGGGCAAAGTAAAAGTAAATGATCAGATGTCTTTGGTTCAATGTTGTATTGGGGGAATAAGTTGGAATTGGTGAGTCGGATGCGAGATAAGATAGAGAAGGTGGATATTCCTTCATGACTGTTTTCCACAAGAAAACCTGAATTTTTGGTGGACAAGGTAAGGTCCATAGGAATTTGGTGGTTGGGAGAGGGTTCTGATATGGGTGATATATTTTCTGGGTGAGACATTTGTATCCGGATGCAGTAGTGTGTTTACCAGATTTTGAGTGTGGCCAGATAATCTTATTTGGAGGGTTGTCTTGGGGGGGACGGATGTTTATCATTTTCTGGACTATACTTGGCGGTAGCTGATCTACTTTGTCATGTATCCAGTTGTGAGTGATTGGTTCAATGATATCTGCAACTGTTAGGATAGGGTAGCACTGGGTCGGGTCAAGGTTTACGGAATGTGGGATCCATTTGGCTTGGATAGGGATCGTTACTCCATTTCCAACAAAATGGAAAATAAGATTTTGGATGCTGGGAACGAGGGATGTTAATTGTTTCCAAGCAGCACTAAAAGATGAGGGGGTGGTAATTAGGCTTTGGAAAATTGGTTGTTGTTTGAGATATTTCTCATGACAAAGCTGGGTATAGATGGAATCTGGTCGATCATGTAGATTCCAAACCCTTTTTAAAAGCAAAGCTTTATTGTGAATATTGTTTTTCTTAATACCAGTCCTCCTTCTGAGATTGGCTTGCAGAGATTATCCCAACCTAATGGGTGAAGCTTATTTACCGAGGAATCATGCCCCTAGAAAAGATTTTTGGTGATTCAGTGTTTTTCATTATGAACATGGTTAGGGAGCATTTGTGTTTCCATGAGATGGTTTGAAGTGGGAGTTAGAGAAGTTTTGATGACGACTAAACTCCCGGTCGATGTTAGGCATTTTTTCATCCAACCCTTCGTTTATCTTGATATCCGCTGGAGCAATGGTTCGAAAATATGTCGAGAAGATCTTCCTTGTTTGAATTGGACTCCGAGTAGATAAAGGTGTTTGGAGTGGTTGGAATTTCAAAAATATGATGCAAGTTTTCTACTATATTCTGATTCAGTCTCGGATGATGAATTATTGTTGATTTGAAAGTATTAATTACCTGGCATGCTGAGGAACTGTAAGAATTGAGTAAATTCTTGAGGTTATTGCTGCTTTCCGTTGAGGATTTAAACGTGATTAGGAGGTCATCCGCATACATTGGATGCAATTGGATATGCGGAGCCCTCCTATGAGCTTTTGATTTTCTAGGTTCCCCAAATTTGTGGATAAAAATTCTGCACATATTATGAAAATATAAGAAGATAGGGGATCCCCCTGTCTGATACCTCTTGTCGGGGTGATATAGCCGTGTGGGGTGCCGTTGATGTTAACCGAATATGTTATTGCTGTGACGCAGAGCATTATATATTTGACAAAAGTTTCCGGAAATCCAAGTTTTGTGAAGGCTTCTTTAATAAATCCCCAGTCCAAGTTGTCATAAGCTTTTTGAATATCCATCTTTAGGGCTATCGTAGGATCTTTGGTTAGGGCTGAGAATTTGATGTAGTAAAATAGTTCTCCCGTGATTGCTATGTTGTCGTGAATTGGTCTTTGGGGAACGAAAGCACTCTGATAGAGGCTGATAAGAAATGGAAGCAGTGGTCTAATTCGGTTGACTAGTATTTTGGCAATGATTTTGTAAGTGACGTTACAGAGCCCGATAGGTCTGAATTGTGATGGTTTAGAAGGATGTTCAATTTTTGGAATTAATATAAGGTTTGTGTGATTCATGAGTTGGTGAATATTTTAGGAATTAAAAAAGCTGTGAACCATAACTATCAGTTGGATGTGTGTGGTATCCCAGAATTTTTTGAAGAACTTACTTGTGTATCCATCTGGCTCGGGTGCTCGCTCGGAGTCTATAGAGAAAAGAGCTTGCTTGATTTCCCTTGGAGTTACTTCTTCTGTTAATAGAGCGTATTGCATAGGACTTAGTCTTGGAGTGATTGTTCTGAACAGATCTTCGTCAATTGTTGGTTGACTAAGACTCTGTCAAGACGTTCTAGAATATTATCTTGCTCCAGCTGATTGTTTGTCCATGTATATGGATCCCTCGGAATCCCATATTGATGAGTCCCATTTGATTTATCAGAAAATATTGAGTCTGGGCATACGTTACTTGTCGTCCTCCATTTTTTTCGGATTGATCTGTAATATTATTGAAATCTCCCAATAGTATTCATGAAATCTTGTTGATATTAGAGAAGATTGTTGAGAAATCCCTCCAAAGGTCATTTCTCGCTTCAGGGTGGTGTGGGTCATATATGCCTGTGCATAACCATGGTTGGTTAGGTGGAGGTGGGGTAATCAAGGTGCGTGTAGCTTTGAGAATAAAGTAAAATTTGTACATTTAGATTGTTTTTCCATAGCACGCATAGTCCTCCTCGCCTACCTGACTTGGGAACTGTGAAATGTTGCTGGAATTGTAATAAGTGTTTAAGCGAGTTCATATGAATTTCATTAGCTAATGTTTCTGAAAGAAATAGTATGGACGGTTTGTGCGTTGAAACCAACCTCTTAGGTATTGTATCGCAGTTGGCTGATTGATTCCCTAAACATTCCATGCTAAAATATTCATTTAAGAGTCGCAAAATAAAACTTGCCAAGCTTTAAAGGAAATTAGTTGTTGGATTAAAGCTTTGGTTGGGCCCAAACCAAACCTAAAAAATTGTCAGCTATATGAAAAAGGCTGAGAGTTTGAGTGATGAGGCTGAGAGTGTATTTAGGGAATTGAATAAAAGTATCTCAGTTAGGCCCGGGAAGGAGAAATAGTTGAAATGGAAGGATTGCTGACGGTTGGAGTCAGGCCTGAAATGATACTAGAAAAGCAGAGACTTGAATTCACCAGCTGAAGATGAAGGACATACATAATCAAAGAAAGAACAAGTTAGAGTAACAAGCAAGAACAGGAAAGCAATGAGGATTAAAGAGATGAAAGACTGGTATAATAAGCAAGCAAAGTTCACAGAGAAATCAAACTAAAGTGGAAAAGCCTGGGGTGAGTCTAGATAGACAAAATCATGGAAGAGGAATTGAAATGAGAGCTATTAAGTTAAGAAAACTAGAATAGATAAGCTAGTAAATAGAAGATTGCACAAGGGAGAATTAAAACAGTCAAAGTGCACAACAGGATTGAGAAGCATACAGCGAATATAGAGCCATAATTGAGACGCTAATTTAAACAAAACTGGAAATGCAGTTCTTCAAGAAAAGACAAGGCGAATTATCAGAATGTATAAACGGTTTGAACCAGGTTAAAAGCGAGTTAAAATCTTAACTAATGCAGCAAGACAAGGATAAGAGGTGGGAATTCATCAAAAAATATAAGCAAGTAATAAAAATTCTCAACAAAACTGGGAAGCAAACAAAGGGTGTGACTAGTTCAAGAAGTAGAGAATCGGTTTGCAGAAACACGAGGAGTTTAGACAAGTGAGGAGTTTAGACTAGCATTAGTAGAAAAAAATATGAAAATTAAAGTAAAACATAATCAAATCACTAGGATGCAATTAGGAATAAGCAAACAAGGTAAATTATAGAATTTATATATGATAGTTTAGATAGATGCATACAATATTTAAGCACAGGTAGTACACGATATTCAGATAGATACACAAGTAGAATACAAGAACTAAGATGTAAGATAATTACTAGTAGATATAAGATTATAGAAGAGATTAAGGATGAGTCAAGTAACTAAGCAAGCTATAGTAAATCTAGCAGTACAATAGGCAATCAAACAAACTAGTTAAACAGATGCAGCTATGAGGAGAAGCTAAAAGCAGTTTGAGCAATCAAAAAATAAAATGGGTGGAGGTGAATCCACCGACCCAAATAGATGGTCCATGTGATTAGTAGCCTGATTGTGTTGGTTTGTGTTGTCAAAAAGTATCAAAAGCCTGATGCTGCAATCTGATGAGGAAGTAGATTATTTTTGCACTTGGGGATGCAAGGTGGCTGAAGATGTATGGTTTTGCTCTAGCTTCTGTGAATGATTACAACCTGTAAGTGCTTCATTTGTTGATGAATATTGAGGATCTGAAACAATGGTAGGACCTCCTTCAAGGACATCAGCTGAGACAGGGACAATGGCTTCCTTTGTTGAGGTAGATACATATGTCAATGTGCTTTCAGTTCTGGGTCTCTTTGGTGATTTATATTGCTGCATCCATTGTAAGCATTCTTCTTGGGTTGTGCCTATGTAGTCAGAGTTTGTTGAAGATTCTATGCCAGAGTTGAATAAATGCACTAATTGTTCCGGGTTCACTCTTTTGGATATTAGCTCCTGTCTTAGAGGTGATGAGCTGGGTGATGGAGTGGGTCTAAGAAAGTCTTGAACTTGATCAACTTCCATATCAGAAACAATGTAATTGGTGTCAAGAGTTGGAAGTTGCATTGTGTTGAAGTAGTTTTCTTGATCAATGCTGAGATCTTGTGTGTTGGTCTGAGATCTGTCTTCATCTTCTGCATAATAAATTATATCTGACTCCATTGATGTTATTTCAACATCAGATAAATTTCCATTTCCACTTGGCTGATCCCCATCAGAAAAAAGATATAGTAGATTGATCGTGGTTAGAATAACGTGGGGATAAAATGGTGTCCAGACTCCAATCACTTAAAGAATCCTCCCTTTGTGTATTCAGCCAATCTTCAAGTGAAAAGTGATTGTTAGGGATGTTTTGCTGGTGAATTGGAGTTGGATGCGGGGGAGTTGGGGGTGGATGGGTAATGGGGGAATGGATTCTTGGGTGGTTGAGTATGAAGTTTGCAATGCAGTTTTCATTGAGATGGCCAAGCCTATAGCAGAAACTGCAGAAAAGTTTGGGTAACTCTTGAAAATGAAACTCTATCCAATTCATACCATATTCATTGTTTGCAGCTAAAAAACCAAATTGTAAAGGCTGAGTAACATCAATCCCAATTCTGACTTGTCTAGAACATAAACCACTATAATAGTAAATAGGGTTATCATAAGCAATAACCTCACCGAGATCATGAGTGTAGCTGAAGATGTTGATAAGTTGGGATTGCTTTGGGTATAGGTTGAGAAGATTGACTTCAAAATATTCTCTTGAGATAGAAAAATTTTCGGGGTTTAAGGATTCATCCCATAGCTGAATTAGAAAAATATCACCATAGACAATCCTAGTTTCCTGCCTAAACACACGCCACATTTCTTGTTCTAGTTCAAACTTAATAAGATAGTGGAAATCACCAAACCGACTTACAGACAAGTCACCAACTAAATGCCATCTAAAAATTAAAGCCATTTTAACATCATAAGAACTCTTGTTTAATCTGGTTAAAAAACCACCAACCATTTTGCTAGACCAATCTCTCACATGGTTATAGCAGCTGTGAGGATTACTAGACTGATTATACCTGGGTACAACATTAGCTCTTCTTCTAAACATAATGAGCAAAAACCAACAGACCAGAGAAACATAAAAGAAAGACCAAAAACTGAAAGGAAGAACTATCTAAATTAGGTAGGAAACTAATAAAGTAGAGAGCATATGGTGAGAAGAAGTGGTAAGAAAGGTGAATAGGGATGAACTCCTTAAATAGGTGAAAGGTAACACAAAGCAAAGGAAGTAAAAACATCATGATTATATTCATTAAATGGGGGTGGACTAAGATTGAGTTACTCAGCAAGAAAAAAAAGAGTTGAAATTGGTTTTATTTAAAAGAATAAGATGCAAACTACGGTATAAACAATTGATTAAAGGTTTAATCAGGAGCAACTGCATAGTTGTAATTCGAAAGAGCTACCAGCTATTGAAACTTAACTTCCAAGGATTTGAAGGAATGAATTAAGAATTATATGATATCGAAAGTGGGATAAACAGTAATACCTTGAAACTTGATCTGATTTAGCGGCTGTAGCAGGAGACTATAAAAACATCATTGTTGTAGAACCCAACGGAGGCGGAGAAGAATCAGGGATGTGAAACACTTGACATGATTAAAAGCCGCATCAATTGGTAAGATAAATTATTACAAAACCATTAAAACCAAGTGTAAATCCTCAAAAAATCTATTACTAACTGGAATTGACCTAAAATTGACCTAATTGACGTTGTTTCACACTCAGACTAAAAAACAAGGCTACATCGTGTTAGAGCAGGTGGGATTGAATTAGCCTGAAATGGCAAGGTTTTTCATGATTGATTGATGAAGGGAAGGGTTTAATTTAGATTTGGAGATGAAAAAATATCGACTCACTCGGACCAGACTTGACTCGGTTTTCTCCCGATTCGCAGAGCCTTTGTCGTTTGAGCTTATTGCAAACATTTTGAATGTAAGTTATTGTCTTACAAAGAAATTAAGAAAAAGAAAATAAACGACTCTGCGCCCATTAATTAGTCAATTTCCTTGAAAGTACTACTTAGTTGGAAAAAAAATTCTTCTCGCAAGAATATTAACAAAAAAGTAAGATAATCAAAAATTCGTATGTATATTTACAGGGGTTATGAATTAGGAATTTTAGAGATTTTTAGAGAGATAAAATCTTTTGCTATTTCATAGAGATTTTTCAAAAATTCTTGAAATTTCCTGTTAAGGGATATAAACTTTGAATTCAAGGATTTGAGTTGTTGAGAAATTTTGACTGACTTTTTAGTTAAAATAAACTTGAAAAAAATCTCTTTAAAAGACTTTTCTTTTGATGATTTTTTTTTCAACAATGTGAAAAATCAAATATACGCAAAATTACTAAATGTTAGCCCATAATGAACACAGAAAGTGATAAGTGTTTGTACCGTCCTAAAACATATAAAAGTTCAATTCATCAAAAAAAAATTGGTTACTTTGAAGATGCATGAGATGCTAAAGAAAAGTGGTTGGAATCAGTTTCCTCCTGTTGATTTTACAATTATATTAATAAAAAAATTGAACAAATTTTAATAGAACCCTCAATTGGGGAATACTCTCACAGATTATGGGATACTAAAAGAAACTAAAAAATTTTATGAAATAATTTGAAGAACTCCTTATCCAAATAATTTTGGTGATGGCTAAATTATCCTTGAATATCCCCCAAGTGTTGTTAAGATTAAACATAGATTTTGATTTTATCTACTTTAAGAAGTCGGCATTGTTTTAGGATGAATACAATACCGACTCTAAATTTTTATTTTATCTACTCTAAAAGGTTGATATTGTTTTAGGATGAATACAAATCCGATTCTAAAAAGTCGGCATTGTCGAAGATATAAGACAACGCGACTGAAGTAGTCCTGACATACTAGTACTGAGAGCATAGAAAACTAAAACAAATCATTGTCTATATATATGGAGTTACATATACCATCAAATACCCTTCAATTAATTTGTCTTGCGGAAATGCTTTTACTAGTTTTAATTCTAACCCGTTTTTGTTTTTCTTTCATTCCACGCCGATAAATGTTTGTCTTTACCATCAGGGTAAAAAAGGACAATAACTGAAGAACCAGCCACATTATACAAGACAGAGTTCGTTATATTATCTTTTGGCTATTTTTAGCATCAAGATAAAGACTCGAGATTTAAGTCGATTGACTAAAATGAAAACTTAAGTAAGTATATAGGTGGCAATCTAGTTTTGGAGGTGGTGAAGAAGGTGTTAATTGTGTGAGAGAAGAAGAAGGGGAGGAGAGGAGTCGGCAGTTGAAGAAGGGGATACTAAATTAGATTTTTCTTTTTATTTTTATTAGTGTAAAGGGTAGTATAGACATTTTATCATTAAAAAAATACTCCCTTAGCCAAAATCCAACCCCATATAACCGTGATTATCCCCCAATTTGTGAGAGTATTCCCCAATTGAGGGTTCTTTAAAAAAAATTGGTGATCAATTTCATTTTTAATTATTTGTTAGTGTACTTTTTTCTCTAAAAAATAAAAAATTAATTGGATTTCAATTATTTTTGGTGATCAAAAATATATAAGTTTTTATTTGATCATTATTTTTGTTTCTACAGTATGTGAAAATTATCAATAAATCATTGTCCCTACAATCTTTCATAAAATTCACCGAGAGTCTTTTAAAGTTTATGAACTTATAAAGCCTCTCTCAAATTTTATCAAACGATAACTCTTTCGAAATCTCCGTGAATCCTAATTGACTAATGTGTGTTGTAAGTGCAACAAATTACTAAAGATATTTCTCACCAATTAACTAGTAATATAACGATAGTAAGGATCGTTTCCACGAGGAGCAAGGAGTTTTCTGTTGTTAAATATCACAAGGGGGTTTTGTTTATAGGTTATTAAGCAAAGTAAATAATAAAACAATAAGTAAAGATGTAATCAAGGATGAGAAATATGATCGAGGAAACCTTCTTCGATACTAAACAATCATCGAAGTAATATATTCATATATTCTTCAATAGTCAACGATTATCACCAACCGTAGGATATAAGCTAGTGCAATGCTATCCCCAAAATTATTAAGTCACTAGATACCGAAGCGCTCGAATACAATATTCTCGTCTAAACCACCCAGAAGTAGCGCACTCTAAGTGTAAATTGGTCGAATGCTTATATTTTGTGAATTTAGGTTAATCCTAGTAGTTGAACTCTTAGTGCAAGGTTCACTTTCTAGTGATATTTCTCCCCGTGATTGCTCCACATAATCCCTCTACAAGCCTCAGGTTTTGTACTTGTGTTATGAATTATTCAACAATCACAGATATCCTAACTCTTTACTAGCAATAGTCAAACAAAAACCAATTTAGTTGGTCACCTAAAACAATCAATCATAAACATTCATCATAATAGAAACAAACAATAATCATGTGAAGAACATAAAATAGATTCACATATTAAATCAAATCATGTTTTGAACTTAGAATTCATCCTCAATCTAATTGGAGTCTAGCTACTCATTGATTTAGTAAAACCCATGATATACATATGAAAAAATCAAAAATAAATGGATACGATGATGGAAGTAATCCAAAACCCTAGCTTTCGTTCATTGTCTTCTTTCACATCTTCAAAACCTTGATAAAACGTATCTTAAAAATTCTTAAATGTCCCCTTAAATATCCCTAGCAATCCTAAAGCTTGGGGAACTTGAAAACCAAGTTTTATCTGATACTAGGATCGGTCCTTTAATGTGATCAATCCCTAAAATCTCTATAAGTTGTTTTGTCAATAACTTCCTCATATAAACTCGGAAATGACCTCATTCTTTTCACGTTAACGTCGTCTATTTATTCTCTACAACATAGAGATCAATACTTATGAATTTGATCGAATTGCACTTTGGTTCATCTTCAATTCTACGTCCATTTCAGCACTCTTTTAGCTATTTTTTGGATGATTCTACCTACCTGAGACAAACAAGAGAAAACAACAACAGTACAAGGTAATATGCAAGATATATAGCAAACTATAGTAAATTATGCACTTACTAAATTTCTCCACACTTAGCTTTTGCTAGTCCTCGAGCAAAATTCCCAACCTAAACTAAAACCCAATTCACTTTCGCTGGAATCACAGTTATGATTAGCATGTGCAATAATCCCTTAAACCCCTAGGTGACCCTAGTGGACAAGTTAGAGTCCCGTGAGGGTTTAAATAAGATATATCCATAAAATTTACTCCAATTTCTAAACTAAAAAACGATTAAGGATAGACACTAAACAAGCTAGTTAATTGGCCTGCTTAAGTTCCATCGCAACAAGTCCCACATGAATTCCAATCATCATACACAACAATGTACTCGCATATGACATTCATATACGATGTAAATCTCTACTCAGATAGTCATTGAACTTCTACTTGATACAATGTTTTTCAACATTATGCACAATACTCGTGAAAATAACTCATTTTCGTAGGAATCACACTTACACTTAGCATGTACATCTAGCCTTTAACCCACAAAATATAATCCAATTTCTAGTTATTCAAGAATAAATACAGATAAACACTAAATTTATCAGTTAGTTGTCGACTTAGGCCCAAAAACCATAAGATCCATTATCCCACATAAAATTCCAATCATCACAGACAAATAGTTACTCGCACATTGCACACCCATCCCAACTAGCTCCAAGACCAATTCTACTCTTTTTTTTTTTGTAGGGTGAACATATGAACCCAAATCCGCCAACCCGACCCAATCAACCCGTAGTTTGGCGGGTGGCACCCAACTCGTTTATGGACAGGTTGGATATGGGTGCATTTTTAAAATTCACTAAATAATGGATTAGGTTCGGGTGCAAGTTTATAAATCCATTGGACACTTATACCCGCTATGTTTAAGGGTAAATAGAAAATTTATAAAATATAGAAGGACATATGTGTATTTTGAAGGTACTATATAACTTTTAATGTTTACATTCTAACCTAGTTGTGCCGATGAATCAAATTTGCAAGCAAGCAGTACTGAATATACTCTTTAACCTACTTTTGGTTGTTGGGATGACATTATTATAATTTTAGAATTGTTATGTTGTAATAACTTGATATTTTCTTTAAATTTTAGTAATCTGATGTTTAAATTAGTTTTTTTTGTCAATTATTTCCATTTTTCCTAATAAAAATATGAAATTCATGGATTTACTTGTATCCAATCCGCTCACCCGTCCATCCATGGATGTCAAATCCACGGGTGATGGATTGGACACGGATGCAAATCTAGCACCCGCCATTTTGATGGATTGGATTTGGATGGTACCAAATCCACGGGTTCCACCCGTTGCTCACCCCTAGTTTTTTGTGTATAAAATCGTCTCTCAAGCTCATTTTGCACCCCCTAACATGGGTAGGATTTTATTTTTGCACCCCCTATCCTACAAATCTGGCTCTGTCCCTGATTACTTGCATACGACATTCATATAATAATGCATAAACTCTACTCAAATAGTTATTGAGCTTACTTTATATACTTCATGCAATTTTTCAACATGTAATACACACAACTCGAAATCTATGTTCATTTCATTCAAATTGATAGATTAGATAGTGAATGTAGAATTAGTGAAATATGCACGCATTGACTAAGAGGAACGTTGTCACCCAAAATATCTATATAAATATCCCAACTAATACAACTTAAACCGATTGAAATCTTCACCTTTTCTCTAGTCCAAATTTAAATACGGACACCATGATTAAATCTTTTGAATTTAAGGACATATTCATTTTTAGCTAGCAAAGTGAGTATTCTTGTCTTAGTCTCTTGACTTAAAATTTTGGGACAGATAGAATGCACACGTATTGTATTAAAGGCCGATAGTCACATGAGTCATTATATTTTGACTCAGTATTAACAGTGTGCAGGTTACACCTTGAGCCTTAATTTATTTCACTTCAACTCTATTCTTTTTATATTGGGGGTTAGATCAAACCGAAATTTGAAGATCAAACGAGGAGTATAATTCTATCATATTAGCCTCATAAACTATTTATCAAACGAGGTGATCAAACTAGGTGTATTCTATACAGATTAGCCCAAAAATTTTGCAGAGTGACTAGTAAACTATTCTGTTGTGTATAATCAAACTTGTGTATAATTTAAGAAACCGAATTGTACATTGAATCGTAGATCAAACGGTTGATAAAAAAAAAAAGTTTTAAAATATAAAACACGATAAATCTAAGGCTGTTAACGGTGTCAATTTTATAGCCTACCGGTCACACTGAAACCGAAGATCTTAGTGTTAGATGATTGGATAAGTAGTAACCCTTATATATAGGTGTTTTTCACACAATTACTTCTTTATCGCACCTGCACCTCTCCCTCTGTTCCTACCAGATCGTGTAAGTGGTGACGAATTTTCTTTAGTGTTTTATGCTTAGAAATGTCATCGTATCTGCACCTCTCCCTCAGTTCCTACGAGATTTGATGGAAGTGGTGGTGGATTTTCTTAAGTTTTTTATGCTTAGAAGTGTCACTGAATTTGTAAATGCATGGTCTTTTTAATTATATTTACACTTTTGTCTTTACTTGTGTTTTAATATTTCGTTATGATATTTAACTGTATATTATGATTTCATGTACTTATTTTTATGAATTTGATCTATCGTACGAGAAAGAATTGAAAACGAAAAACTAAATCCCCTTTCTGTTATAATGTCGGTCTTATGTGGATTACCCATAAATCAACAACTTTAATACTCAATATCATTTTTCATTCCAGAATAAAACTAACATTGGTGGAGCTTATCTTTCCATTTTATTGGCTGGTGAGCGTAACCGCGTTCCCTTATTGGTTTAGAGCGAAGTCTTTCGTGTTTGTTGGATGAAATTTGGTGCTATATGATGCGTTGATAGGGGAACGTGTGGTGCGGATTGGGTGTATCGTTGTTACCTACCCTATGGAGGACTCTCATATATTTCTTTATCTATCCGTTGAATGGTCGATATTTGAGTTTGGACGACTGTAAATTTATTTTATATGTTTACACCGGGTTTACACAATTTTTTAAAATCTCACACCGTTAAATTTTTGGATAAATTCGGAGCATCGATCCCATAAATAGATTTTAAAATAATATATCTGATTTTTTCGGAATATATATATAAATTTATAAAAAATGTTATATTTATTAAAAGCTAAAAACTACAACCGGTCTAAATCCGTGGAATCATATTTTTCTATTAAAATTAAGAAAAATCTCGTTCGTTTATTTTAAGGATATACAATCCTATCCTTTTGAAAAAAATATACAAAAATATTTAGATAGATATTTATAACTTAATTATTCCAAATCACCATTTTTTTTACATATTTGTCGTCTAAAAATAGATGAATGGAAGATTATTGAAAAGAAATTATATCAATAGAAAATAAATGTTTTTGTCCCTTTCACTGAACCCTATCTAAATTTTTTTTCACTGCTTCTTGTCTTCCTCACACCGTCTGACCGTCTTGATACTCTGTTGAGTCTTTGTTTTTATATTTCCCTCACCGTTTCTTCTTCTTCGTATCATTTTTTTTTGTTTTGTTTTTGAGTATACAGTGGGTGATCATAAATGAACCATGAGGTAATTGATATTATGAATCAGATAAAATTCAGGTGAAGAGGTTTATCAGTTTGAACCAGACGTCTGGTTTGTTCCTTTTTCTATATCTATTTTGATTTGGGGTGTCATTAAACTGATTTTTGATTTATCACTGTGTTTTAATTTTGTAGGTAAGGGTTCATCTCTCTGCACCAGACTTGATTTAGGGTCCATTCCTAAATTTATTTATTTGATTTGGAGTTTCTTATTTTTGGTTTAGTTTTGATTTTTGTTTTCATAGTTTCGAATTAGGATTTTTAATTAGTTTTGTTTTAATTTTGCAGGCCAGGTTAATCTCTCTGCAGCAAGTAACATACAAGGTTTTCTTTTGATTTTCATTTAGTTTTAATTTTGATTTTGTCCCGAGTTTAAAATGCTTCTCCCCCAAACCCACAAATCCTAATTTTATTATCTTTTTTCATTTATTTATTTTTTACCGCGAAGGGGTGTTGTATAACTAAACCTAATTATTTCTCCATAATCCCTAATTTTTTTCGAGATCACTCAGTCTCTATCTTCTGTGATTTTTCTAGAACTTTTTTTCAATTGCATTTCGGTAGGTTTGTTGTTTAACTACTTAATCTATTTGGTAAAGAGTCTATGTGTTAACTTTCTTGTGGTGAATTTAATTGAGATGTTTTCTCATGAAGTAATTTGTTTTATTTGTAGATTCCTGATTACAGGTTTGCAAGATTAGGTTTAGATCAATAAGACTAAGTTATGTATTTTCTTTTTATCATTAGCGAATTCATATGGCAGGTCTAATATGAAAAAAAATCAAAATGCTTTTGGAACACGAATTCTTAGTATTTGATGGTCACCATCGAGTGTTGGTAGTCTTGAGAACTTATTGATGATAATCATGTTATTGTTTCTTCTACTCTTGGTGTTATTTTGATATGAACTACTGAGTGACATTTTCGAACTTTGAAGGTAGTGCTATTGAGTAAGTAAGACTACCGATTTTCATCCAGTTGATCTTAATTATTATTATGCTTGATATTAGCCTTCTATTATTATTAAAATTGAATAACGTTCTAACTTTCATTTTATGGCGATTACTACCATACCATGTGTACCTCCAGCTAGGACTTGGTGATTTGAAACCTACTCAAATAACACTGCAATTAGCTGATAGGTATGTGAAAATTCCACGTGGTGTCATAGAGGATGTTCTTATTTAGGTCGATAAGTTTATTTATCCAGTAGATTTTATTTTCCGTGATACCCAACCTGTCCCTGACCCGGAGAATCAGATACCTGTGATATTAGGTCGCCCTTTTTTAGCTACATGTAATGCAATTATTAACTGTCGAAATGGTATTATGAGCTTATCTTTTGGTAATATGACTATTGAGCTGAATATTTTCAATATTAGTAACCAACTCCATGAACTAGATGACACGTGCATTGAAGAGGTAAACATGATAGGAACATTAGTTCAGGAGTCATTACCAAACACTTTGTTAAAAGATCCATTAGAGACATGCCTAACCCACTTTAGATTTGATGTTGACGATGATAGTGTTGTTAATGAGGTGAATACTTTGTTATATTCTGCACCTTTGATGGACACTTATAATATATATGGAAAACTATTTTTGAACTTCTACCAATTTACAAGTCCACCTTATTTCCTTCTATAGAGGAAGCTGAGTGTAGTTCTGACCTTAAGGACTCTACAATCCAATCAATAGTTCTTAGTCCATCTGAGAGTAATGTTCATCCTAAATTTGGGGGTACCGATGATTCTTGTGATTTTCAAGTATCCCTACTTAAAGTCCCTAACTTGGGACTTGACATATGCACCTCTACCATTTTACAAGATCATCTTCAAACTAGATTCCCTGAGCCTGTTTATGTCCAGAAAGAAGTTCAATTGTTAGAAACCCATCCTCTGGTCGATGTGGTTTACCTGGGCGATAATACCAAGATTGACTTTGTTTTCCCACCTAAATATTTTCTTCCATATGTGGGAACGTTAGAATTTCAAATGTGTCAGTTATTAAGTTTTGAGACTAAGCCTGGTTACTTTAGGAGAGTAGAATCGACACATTTGCTTAAGAATGGCCATTTTCATAGTAATCAACAGTGTGAGTCAAATCAGATTGACTTTGAGGATCCACAATTATTCAGGTTATTATTATGTGCTTCTAAGTACTTGATTATTCCAGACTCTACAACCTGACCCTGTTGATCCTGCCTATGAGGAAATCCATCCCATGAAAATATTTTATCTAGGCCCTTTTATAGAGCCTGAACCTGAACCACGACTAGAAGTAGTTGTCTTAAACAAAAAACTAGATAGGGACAAGATTGTACTTTGTTTGTTCACTTTCCGGGCCTGCTGCAGTTTCCTTCTATTTTGGATAGCATTATTTGATTCAGATGACCCACAGTTGTTCCGACTATTTCTATATGATTTTATGAGGTGACTAATTCTTTCTTAGTCTGGATGAAGACTATAAACTTATCACTTCTTGGGAGGTAACCCATGCTCATGCGACACGGTAATATCTTTCTTTAACTCCCTTCCTCCGATTGGTAACAGTTTCTGCTTGTTCATGTATTTAATCATTCGTCTTTAGAACATTGAGGACAATGTCAGATTTAAGTTTGGGGGTAAGGGAGAAACTTTTTAGTGAAATATAAAACTCCAAAGTATATAAACTTGTGAACGATTCATGATGACACTAACCATTCTAGGTAGATGGAAACTGAGCTCTTTTTCTATAAGAATTGGTGTGCTCAGCTAAATGGTCTATTCATAAAAGGACACAGTTCAGGTGTTAGAAATAACATGATAGTTGTCACCATATCTCGGAATCTATCTCGACCATATCACTTTCTGTTATTATTTTTTGTAATTTTTATGTTTCTCTAAGTGATTTGGTGAGGCACCATTATCGAATTGTTATCACTGCCATGATGAAGTAGAGTGTTTGAGATCAAGCCCCATTATTTTTATCTTATTTTATTGAAAAAAAAAAGAAAAGAAAAAATCGAGTATTGACACTTTGATAGCAATATGTGTGTGTTCTCCCTGTCTTCGTCGCCTAAGCAAGCGTGGAACGCAGGATCCATGGGAACTATCATGTACGATGATGATAAGGACCATGCGTTTGGATTCAATTTTATCCAATCATGTTGTCACTACATTTATAAGTGTTTTATTTTTAATAAATCGATCCCTGGAACTCTTGTATATACCAGTTGAATCGATATTAGTATAATGATTAAGACCAGTGGGAGAATATCTCAATCCATTAGGATTCATCCTGGCACTGACCTTCAAACAGATATGGGAAACACCGTTCACCTTAGTCAACATGCGCAAACTTCATTTTGTCTATATTCATCTTCTAAATCTTTTCATGTGATTGAACTTTGATAGATTCTGGGTATCATGGTTGAACAACTATCTAAGTTGAGCTTTGTTTTCTTATATATGAATCTTAGTATGCTTGAGTAAAAACTCGTGTACATCAGTTGGACTCATATATGGTAATGATTCCCATAGCCGAAGAATTTAGTATGCCAACTAAATAACTTGTTTAGTGTTAACCCTCAATCGTTCACAAGCTAAAATTTGGAGTAAAGGTTTTGTGGGTATACCTCTTGTAAACCCTCACTCGACAAAACTCGTCCACTAGGGACACCTAGAGGTTTAAAGGCTTATTACATATACTAAATGTAGTCGCGATTCCTGTGAAAGTGAGTTAGGATTTTATTTTATAGATTAGATTTGCTCGAGGACTAGCAAATAGCAAGTTTGAGGGTATTTGATAGACAAATTTTTGTGTCTAAATTATGCTTGATTATCTATTTTGATAGTGTTCGATTTTGTACTTATTATGGATTTTTATGTCTTTGTAGGTATTTTCAAGAAATAAATATTTGTGGAAAAATCGGCTCAAAAAGTGATAAAGCCACCCAACAAAAGTGATAAAGGCACCTACTAGTTGGATTGGGGGTACCCCCCTTCTTGATTCAAAAATTCAAAAATGGCAGGAAATGTTCTTCACGTAAGAGAGAACTTCTGGATTAGTTGGAATTTTATGGGATAAAAACGTGTTCTTGGTATCTCAAAATAATTAAATACTCAAAATATACCATAACACGTCAAGTTTGAGTAATGTTGCCGCAAAAAATGGTAGATAGTCAATGTTACTGCCAGTGAAACCTTTTTCACCCGGGATTTGGATTAAAACAGAACTAAAGTTTGATTTGGATTTGTTTTTGAGTCCTTATCGGTTCACAAGAGTTATTAGGGTTTACTAATCCTATATAAAGCAAAGACAAGCAAAGAAAATCTCATCTGGAGTCGGCCGAAAAAATCAGGACAAAAAAAAACTTATGCTGCAAACAGGAGACGAAATACAAACCACAGGAATAAACCGTTATTTTCTCTGTCACCTTTTCCTTCATACATCACCCGGAGTCCGTTCTTTTCTCTTCTGTTTTATTTTCTTTCTTCAGGAACACAGAAAACAATCTCTGTAACGCTTATAAGCGTATCAGTTCTTTTGTGTTACTTTTATTTCTTCATTGTAAACACTTTTTGAGCTATGAAAACTTATTTTGATAGTGTTTCCAATATGATGAGCTAATCATCATCACTGGGGCGACGGAGGAAGCTATTTTTCCAATAATAAAGTGGTAATTCTTATTTTATTTATTTTTTGTAATTCTTTTATTATTATTTGCTTTGAATTAAATTTGGAAAAAATGGTTTTTATCAAGTAGTTGTGTTTTCTTTTGATGGGTCATGCTGAGTTTTAAACTTTTGATGTCTCATACTTTTAATTTACAACTATTATTTTGAAAATCTAACTTTGGCATTATTTTGAACAAATTGAATACATGAGCTGCAAGATTTTTATCACTTGAAAAAATTGCTAATGGTGGAATCCTTAGTCCCAGTTCTTCCCATAAATTTGAAATCAATTTTATTTTAATCTTCTTTATTTTTAGTTTAAAAATTAGGTTTAAAAATTAAATCTTTACAAGTTTGAGTATCGAACTTTTTACCACTATATAAAAAACCACATCAGTGTACAGAGTAAACATGCATATAAAATTGGTATTATAAGCATTTCTAAATTCTTTAGTAGGTAATTTCAAATTTCATTCAGATTTTCGCGATATACAAATCTTTTTAAACTATGCATATGCCATAGTTGGATTATCAAAGGGCATCGAATTTTCTTAAAATTTAACAATAAACATACTAATCAAGAATTTTTGAAGTTGTTTTAATGCATCAGGTTGACGGGGCATGGCGAAATCCCGCCACACCAAGTCTCATCAGACCCGGTGCGACGATAAACATGATGGTAAATTGGACTAAAGGGATCTTGACATGCTATTGTTGGTCGAAATAGGAAAAGATGACGACGAAGTGTTTACTTATGAATAGGGATTATAGATACACATATTTATTTTTAGTCTATGAGATTTCAATCAAGTTTAATACTTAGTATTTAGAGTTTAAACTATTTTATTTTTAAGATTACTTAATTCTATTTATTTTCATATTTTTTTTAGAATTGATTATCGCTTTCTTAGATTGCGTGAAATTAATTTTTCAAACCCATATAAAATCTGTAGATTATAATAGTAGTATTACATTTGATTATTATAAAATTTTAATTATATAGTTTTTATTATAAGGTTAATCAGTTGAATATAATCTATTACGATAGCTTATTAAAACTTTTATTAGGATGTGTGCGGAACAAAGTCCCGCCTCAATAGACATTAACAAACGGTGTAAAAAATTCTACCAGTCTGATACATAACTCGGGTTAAAAGCTAGTAAGAATTAAAAAAAGATAAGCTCAATTAAGATAACTCATAAATGTATTATATGGTGACACGAGTTCAATACGTGTTACTTATGCTTTGAAAAAAATCATGTTGTTTCCTATCTTGTAGGAATCGGCTATAATAGCCGTGATGGACGTAAGTTAAGAAACAGAGAAATGAAATAATTGAATTCTCCCCACCTGGTTACTTTGAAACACACATACTTTCTCATATTACTGAGTACAAAAACTGTGTACATCATCCACGTGAATCAAAGTTCAAAATAATTGAGATTTGAGATGACGTAATAACATTATAACTTATTATCGGCACAAAAAGTCTTTAACGGTTAAACTGCTATTAAGATCGATTTTTTTTTATCGATTGGCGAAAAATTACATTGTTGATCAACGAAAATTATTTTTTTTCTCTCTGATTCTTTCTGTTATATTTTCATTAATTATGGTATTAGTATTGTACTTACTTTATTGGTTCTTTTATGGCCGGGGCATCATAACTAGATATGGTCTCAATTTCAACATTTAAGTTGAACCTCCTATCAATTAAAGCATATATATATTAGTAGAATATATATGTTATTCGTTTTTTAATTATAAGTATGGGAAAGATAAAAATCGTAACTTCATGAATTTTAATAATAATTTTGTATTTTATTTATTTGGTATGATACTAACGGTTTTAATATTGGTAAAGCGAGAAATTGTCGTATCCCTGAAAGATGGTATAAGTTTGATTTTTCTCGGCTCTAATAATCTCCGGAAAACTAGAAATTATTTCACCATAAGATGGAATATTATGTGGCATCATGTGGATTCAAAATGCACGCTCCGCTGGCTGATTGGTCCCAGATGTGACCTGTAACGAACTGCTAGTCGGTCTATATCATTGGTTCTTGAAGTAACATGTTACTGATATTGAGACGATTTTTACCATAAAGAATATGTTCATGTTCATATTTGTAAAATAATATTTTATTGACCCTAAAGGTGACAAAAATGAAAATTTGTTGACATTATGTTGGTACCATATGTATGTGTATTTTTTTGTGCCCCTTTATTTTTATTTTATTTTAAATTATTTGTTTGTAAATAATGGATTCTATAAGCAATCTATGAAACATTTGCCGACTCCAGAAGCAGTCCAACATGTAGTTTGTGGTTTCCAGTAGTAATCCTAAATATTACGGGTTCCAGCAGTAATCTATAAAATAAACTCCAGAAGTGATCTATAGAATTTTTTGCCTTTCAAGAATAAGCCCTAAAATTTCTAGGTTCCAGAATAACCCATGGTTACTAAATGTTTTTATTTTTTTTTCTCTCGTTTATTTCTGCTAAAGGATATGAATTCCATAAGTAATCTATCCAATATATTAAATAGACGATTGAGATATATGTCTTAAAACAACGGAACAAAAAACATAAATTTTCGAACCATTTTATAACCTTTCAGAGGTTTTGGGAAATGTGAAATATCATTCCATCTGGTGGTATAAAGTTAATATTATTTGACCCCTTATATTATTTCGGATTCCAGAAGAATCTGTCGAGTTTTGAAAATATTCGGCGTAAATACCACCTTGAAATGATAAGTGGGCATTTTATGGAGTATTTAATATTTCATTTATTTTGTCCCAGAAGCACGTTGTAAAGAAGCTTAAGGCTCTCTTTTATGGGGTGTGCCATATGAGGATTCAAACACTTGAATCTCACGTTATCATTAACAAGAAGTTTAATGACCCTGAACTTTTCATGCTTAAGCATGCTCGGGTTGGACACCCAGTTTCTACCAAGATGAGTAGAACGACACAAAATGCTTAAGAACATCCTTTACAAACCTAAAGCTTCTGTCGCATATGGATGTAAATTGTGTCTCTTGTTCCCTGAGATATTTGGTTGAATAACTAGCATTAACAGAAGCATTTTGGTAACTCATTGAATCACCAACATTTATGCAGAGGATTTATGGTGGTATTTGTAGGATTTATTCACCTTGTACTGTAGATAATGTTGAATACCTTACGGTATTTTCAGACGCATGCACTGGATGGTCTCTCGTTTATCTTTTATTAACACGTAATGTTATGTTAGTCAAACTGCAAATTATTTGGTTGCGTACTCATTTATCTCGATGGTAAATTTAATGCTTCTGATACTTTGCCTTCAGTTGGTGTTATTCCGAGCATTAAATAGCACATGTGCAAACTCATCATGGTATAGTTGAATTTTTTGGAAAGCATCTTTAGTTGATTGCTCGACCAACTGTGTACTATCAATACTGTTTTGGGAAGCAACCTTACATTTTGTATTTACATGTTTGGTCCATGCTGCCATCTAACTATATATATGTTGTTGGTTTTGATTCATCATAAGACATTTAAAACCTTGAACAGGTAATAGCTGCAGAAAGTAAGTCGTAACAGGAACAACGTAAAATGTCTCATCTTTGTCGAGATTGCAACTGTATTTGGGATAACTTATGTGTGGTTTAATTAGTACCCAAAAACCATCATGAGTAGAGTTATCTTAGAAAATTGGACAAAATTGTGGAACCAGAAGTTTCCATAAATAAGATGTTAATATTTCTGCCATGATCAGGAGTATTGAAATGCCACCACAAACTGGCATGAAAACCCGCCACCATAAGTTGGCGTGATTAAGGTTCATAAACTTTAAAGTTCTCCCACTTTAATCGGGGGGTGCGGGGGGCGGGGGGGGGGAGGTGTCACCAAAAAATATTGGTGCAAATTATGTTGATAACCTAAAAGGTTGTCCCGCCTTAGCCAGGTGGAGATAAACTATCACCAGAAAATGGAACTTATGTCGACAAACTTAATGAGTTCTGTCATACAGTCAGAAAGATAACAGACACCAACAAGAGGTTGGAGTAAGCAATGTCGACAACTAGATAGGTTATCTTGTTAAGTTTTTGTACGTCCTGATGAGAGAAAATCTGGCTGCCACTTGAGATTGGCGTGAAACCATCTCATTTTGTTTTTCTCACACCAAGATATTTGATCCAATCGAGGTGCTGGAGTTCACTCATGATTATAACATATAGTTGCAGTAGCTTTTGGAAAATATTTTTTATCAGTTGCTTGAGGATGCAGACATGAGAGTTGTCTCATCAGGTTAAATCATACATCTCGCAGTGACCAAGTCGTTTGTTAAGACACGGTTTAAGTGTGAACAACTGCCTTATTCATGCCTTCTAAAATAATCCAATCACCTTTATGTAGTGCTCTTGAAAAGACTAAAGATAATGCTCGTGGGAGACTATCAGATATGATCCACATTCTCTAAGTTTATACCTCCTTATTAAAGATAAGGAGATGAGAATACCCCTGAAATGGCGCTGGTACCAGTATGCGAAATTTTTGAATGTGCATACACTAGAGAAATATGGTAGATCGTATATGACTAACGATTACTATTTACAGTAGTGGCTGCGTACCCCTCTGCATAGAAACATCGACATTGTGATTGGTTGGCTTATAATCCAATCCCCTAAAACTGAGATAGAGATTGGGACCTCTCGGAAAAACGTAAAATTTGGATCCGACTCACACCGTAAAATTGTGAAGCCTGACTGTTACAGGTTGATGTTTGAGATAAAGTGAAGAGAGAGTAATAAAATCACTTTAAGTGCGAGTTGAGGGTTTCATGTTGAACCCCATGATTGGTTTTATAAAACTTAAACATTCTCCTATGCTTATACACTTTAGCATGATAGTCAAGGACTCGGATTGCATCTATCTACGACTACTGATTGGTGACTATATATAAATCCCTGAATGATTCAACTTTTTAACTCAGGAAGCCACCTGGCCTCGTGAATTAAGTCATGTTTGAAACTTTTTCATAATCACCACTTGGAATAGGAGAAGTTTGTGAACAATCCGTTGTATGTTTTACGTTCTAAAAAAAGACAAAAATTTGACGAAATGGTGATATCAGCTTTGGATTCTTAAAGAACCCTTAATAGGCAATAGCCTAAAATCCACACTTGAAGTAAAATATGAGATCTCATTGAAATATTTTGTCGACCTGATGCTCGAGAACATGCTAGCATATAAATTTGTTTATATAGATAAGCATATCTTTTTTTTTACTCGTGATACTTATTGTACTACTAAATTTAGCACTATTATCATTTGATCCTTTAAAGTTGAAAGGTGATCGATCTATCTGTTACGTACGTAGACATATTACTTTATGGTCTTGAAGTACCATGTTAGAATATAATATATGTATTATCTTGTTTTATAACTTTTGTTTTTGCAGGTCACACTTTTAAACTAAAAATTTGATTCTACAGTAGAAATGAGTTTACATAAAGCTTTTCAGAGTTATACCTGAAGTTAAAGCAGAAAACTAAAATTAGTGTGCAATAGACGGGGGATCCAAATGTGAGGTGTATAGTGTTAGTAGTACATCCGGTGCAAAACTTGGCAGTCAATCCTCCATAAACTGCGAATAGTAAAACAATTTTCTAAAAGTTATATAATGTTTGCACCACCAACCTTTTTGAGAAGGTTTTACTTAAGGGGGAGTAAACTCGTAGAATCTTTCGCTAGACTTGAACGCGTCGTACTCTTTTTCCTTCGCCAAAGTTTTGTCCCACATGGTTTTCATTGTCAAGGTTTTAACGAGGCAGCATATGCGTGTGCATCACCATCATTCGGCGACATCCGTTGTACTTTTTTCCCCTGGTCAGGTTTTGTCCCATATGGTTTTCCTGATGAAGTTTTTAACGAGGCAACATGAGCATTAACACCGACAACATTTTGAGATTTTGGCGTTCAAGTTTTGTCACAAGTGGTTTTCTTGGCGTAAAAGTTCAGGTTTTGTCCTAAATGGTTTTCCTAGTGCTGTTCTGACAAGGGAATATTTCGTGGCAGTAACCAACCTCGTTCTGAGCTCAGGTTTTGTCCCAATCCTGATGCAGCTTCAAAGGAGATAATTCATGGAGGCGACCACCTTCATTTCGAGTCTCAAGTGTTCGGATTTTTTCACAAGTGATTTTCCTAATGCAGCTTTAAATGGGAGAATTTATGACGACGACCATCATTAATTTAAAGTCTCAAGCGTACGTTGTACTCTTTATCCTTTGACCAGTTTTTATCTCATGGATTTTCTTTTGGCATGGTTATAACGAGGCAACGAATTTCTCTTTGCTTGGGATTTTATCCCATCGGATTTTACCGGGAAAATTGTAAAGAGATAATATTTTAAAATGATAAGTCATTCAAGGGGGAGTGTTATAATATCGATAAAAATCTTTTATGGATGACCCACAAATAAGGAATAAAAAAAGACAAACTCAATTAAGATAACCTATAAATATATAATATGGTGACATGAATTCAATACGTGTCATTTGCTATCTTGTATGAATCGGCTATAAATAGCCCCCCTTTATGTGATAGACGTAAGTTTAGAAACAGAGTTCTGTGTTTTAATGGCAAGTCCTTAGCTCATGAAAGTAGGTTAGTGCTGAATAAAACAGTCCTGACTAGCTTACCAATCTATCAAATGGATTGTTTTATCCTCCCAGAAAGATTACTCAAAAAGATTAACGTAATCTAGAGAGATTTCTGGCGGGGGAAGGAAAAAAAATGCAAAAGGTTTCTATTTGAAATGTTTTGATTTCTTGTGCAAACCAACTGCAATTGGAGGGTTAGTTTCAAATAAGCTAACAAAATAAATATGGCTATAATACCAAAACTAGGACGGAGACTAGATACACAACCAGAGTCTCCATGGTCTAAGATTCTAAAAGAATAATACTTTAGAACAACAACAATTTTTAAGACCAAACAACATTATAATGAAACATGGATATAGAGATGCATTATGCAGGGTGTGTCTCTTATCCACAGGTTCAGTTGTTGGGAAGTAGGATATGAAGAAATGATAAATATATGGACAGTAAATGGATACGAGGTCTGGATGAAACTCTAGAATCATTTTGTGGTTCTAAATTAATTTCTTTAACACTTGTAGCTGAGTTGATTGACTCAACTACACAGAACTGGAACTCAGAAAAAGTTTGAAATAACTTTCTTTAACTTTATCAGATAGAATTTTAAAGATAAAAATCTTTTCAGACAATAATGAGAACTTGAAAAAAGACACCTTAGGATGGCTTCAGACTAAAAATGGACAATTTACCATAAATTAATTTATGCTAAATTGCATAATAATGGTTCAAACAAAACCACTCAATCTACTGTTGCTTTTTGGAAAGCTTTTTGAAAACTAGATGTATCATAGAGACTCAAGATTTTTTTGTAAAAATGCATTCATAATGCATTACCATGTAGGAAAAAACTTGGACAATACATAAATAACATTGATTTGCATTGCAGTTTTTGTAATCATCCCTGTGAATCTCTGAAACATCTATATTTTTACTGTACTTTTGGAAAATCTTTATGGATGCTTACACCTTTAGCAGGTATGAATTTTAATCTTAACTCATATTTTCCCTTTATGAACTTGTACACTAAATGGATTGCATGAAAGTCTAACAATAATGTTATTAAAATTGTTGCTACAAAATGTTGGCTAATTTAGAAGAAAATGTGCATTTTTCAGGAAAAATTTGAAACTAGTCTACAGATTTCATTGGCTATAATTAGACATCCAAATTTTCCATATTTACTGAATAGGCTTTCGTCTGATATTGGATCTAGCCAATCAATTGACTTAAGAAGAATCTCAACTCATGAATCAAAACACCTCTAAAAGATGGATACCATCTAACATGAACCAATATAAGATCAACTTTGATGCTTTTTGGGTTGATAAAAGTGCACTTGCAAGTTATGAACTAATTCTACGTTCTCATTCAGTTACCGTTATCCAAGTTGGAATTGAGACCATCCATGCCTCCATCCCTGAAGAGGTAGAGGCATTGACACTTTTAGAAGTAGCAAATTGGGCAATAGGCATGAAATGTCAACAATTCTAAAGGGATCATTGAGTTTGCACAAGGTCAATCAAATTGAATTTCAATGGAGATAGAAATCAGGCTATAATCTCTAAAGCTATAAGGATTTTGAAGTCATGAGAGTTCTTTTTGGGGTTCATTTCAATCATAGACACAGTAATAAAGTAGCAGTGAGTTTTATCTTCAATCATAGACACAGTAATAGATCACGTTAACAACAATGGAGACAAATGCTAATCTTTCTTATTTCTTTTTTAGATTTTGATTCTAGATTTGATAGGTTCTTAGCTTCAAATGTATTTTATTCCAATCTAAGGATAACACTTTATTGGAAGGTTTTCATATCTCAGTTTCTTATGGTGAGATAAAGGCAGCCAACAGGGTAAACAGCCTGAAGTAACTTTTTGGGTCGCTTTCAATATATTAGCTTCTTAATTTCTTATATTGAGATAAAGGCAGCCAACACGAGGTAAACAGCCTGCTGTAATTTTTTGGTTCGCTTTCAATATATTAACTTTCAAAAAATTAAGAAACAGAGAAATGAAACAAATAAACTCTCTCCACCTGATTACTTTGAAACACATACTTTCTTATACTACAGACCACAAAACCTGTGTACATCATCCGCGTGAATCAAAGCTCAAAGTTGAGATGACGTAATAATATTATAACACTTTCCACAATCCTTTAATTCTTCAAATTGACGATTTTGGAGAACCAACAGTCCAAACCAGTTACCAACCAATTCGGCTGACTGGTTAGAACAGTTCTGAAAACTTGTAATCATCCAGAATAAATTCAGTAGATTTATATCTGAATCACGGAGAAGCATTGAGACAAAACCCTATATCCACAAAAGCTTAAAGCAATTACAATTATAATCAAGATACCAGCATCATTAGAAATTAAACAAAAATTGCTAGTAACCTCGGTGCAAAAACATCCACACAACATCTATACTGTCAACCTTCAACACTGAAACTACTATACTAAATAAGCGCCTCAACAACTCTAATTCGTCACCTATGCAATCAGGATAACCAAGAAATAATTATTACATCAGAAAACAGTTATAATGCTCTCAAAGTTTGATGGTATCATTTCTATACATCAGTCTCCAATTAAATGAAAAATGGAAAACTAATAAAAGAAAAACATATGCAGCCTCAGAAATTGGTAAAAGTCTCATCAAAGAGTACATCTCAGATGATACGGACAAATTCTAACATCATTGGCACTACATTTATTTTTCCCTGTTTAGTTGTAATTATCTTCTAACTAGAAGAAGAAGAAAGAGTGGTCCTGGAAAAGCCGAAGAGGAAGAGCAAAATGTACTTAAGCTTACTAGACCAGCTTCAGAGAAATGAAATTTCTCAGCAAATCTGAAGAGCCAAAGAAAATAATTTCCAAGCAGAACAACACCCTCATTACCCTTGTTTTTTAATTCACAAGGGGGCTGCCTGAATTTCCACTCGTTACTCAATTAATTAACAAATGTAAACCATAAAAACTGGTAAAGACGAAGAGAAAGAATGTAAAAGAGCAAAATGTACTTAAGCTTACTAGACCAGCTTCAGCGAAATGAAATTTTTCAACAAATCTGAAGAGCCAAAGAAAATAATTTCCGAGTAGAACAACACCCTCCTTACCATTGTTTTTTAATTCGCAAGGGGGCTGCCTGAATTTCTATTCTTTACTCCATTAACTAACTTATTAACTATACAAAGAATGTAAACCATAAAAACCATGGCAGTGGCTATTAAACTATTAACCAAGCCCTCACTGTAAGCAGTGCCCATTAGTCAATCTTTAAGTCTCTTCAGTTCAGGTCTCCATTTCTTTCCACATAGATCATCCTCAGAGACAAGAAAGTTTCACTAATACTTAAAAAGATATTGATTTATTATAGACTAATAACGCATACTACTAAAAGATAAACCTTGGAATATAAACATACTAATAATGCCTCTTCAGTTCAGGTCTCCATGTTTTTCCGCATAGATAATAAACCTTGGAAGAACGAAAGTTATTTGGTGATCATCATCAGAGGCAATAATATAAATCTTTAGAATTCAACGAACTTAGATTTGAATATTTCAAGGTCACCCATCAGAAAATTTCAAAACAAGAGAGAAACACTTGTTTACACACTAGAAGCACTAATCTGTAATGAGAGTTTGAGCATCAGTTTTAAAAAGCTCGACGTTTAAACCATCAACGATAATCAGAAACATGTTAATTCATTTCATCATTTGCTCAAAAAGACTTCGCTTTTATTATTTGAAAGATTTGACATGGGAAAGTAAGATAGAAATGTGAGAGCATCTAAATGCGGCTAATGCCAGAATCCAAATTTCTTGGCAACGAACAGCACTATAAACGCTATTAATTATGCGAATCAGAGACTCTAATTTATTGTCTTTTCGCCACAATTAACTAGAGAAGCATCTGTATTTAAATATGCACATCAAAATGAATTACATGATTTGAAAGGACTAGGAAATATCAATATGATTTTCAAATAGCACTAAAACCCAAAATTGGTAATGATAAATAAAATGTATGCGCATCTGAATGCCTTAGCCACGGAGTAGGCAGCTAATGCCAGAATTCAGCTCAATATACTATCGGCAACGTACAGCGCTATAAACACTATCGAGTAAGCGTTTCAGAGACTCTAATGTGTTGCCTGATTCTCATATTCAATTGAAATAGAATAAAATAAAAAATGTGAAATCCAAATAGATCTAGTTTTTTCTTACTATACAAAGACATGGAATTGCAATATAAACATCAAATTAATCATGAAGATCCCTCAGAATTAACAAATCATCAATAGATATCAGTACGCTACTTTAATTTTTTGAACATGATCTTCATTGGGATACAAGATTAGCTGTCGTAGAGAAACAAAAAGATGAAAAGAGAAAAACGAACCCTAATGGAAAAGTTCCTGAGGAAATTGCACATTCAAGACTTCGAATAAGAGGCGAGAGAGAAAGTTGGTTTAGGGTTTCTGGAAGTGGAGCATTTTATAGCGAGGCTGTAGGGTTTAATATCTACGGGTGTGCAAAATTTAGAAATGGGTACATTACATCATTTTCTGGCTGGAGGATGTGTGGGCAGCCCGGTCTCCGATGGACCGCATGTGGTTGAATTAAGTCAGGCCTAATTTGCGCTCAATGATGAACGAATTTTTGGGGACAGCTAGTGGATTAAGCCATCTAGGACGGTGGGATAAGGGACATCCTAGTGGTTATAAAATGACCAAATTACCTTTTATTTATTTAAATTACCTTACTACTATTTCCATTATACTTCCTCAAAAATCCCCCAATTTTGTTTTACATATTTGTTTGCTAGTATGAAGGGGATGGAGTCTCTCCCTGGCCGGGTGTAGAGGTAGGTCCCTGCGAAATTTTATTGCGTGGAATCGCTCAGACTTTATTTACGACATAGCCAATTCTGAACAACCAAAATTGAAAACTATTTGTAATCTGCTAGCTTTTGATTGTGTTTTTTATGTGCCTATCAGATTGTGAATGTCTTTTCCATATACAAAGAACATTGTCCACTATTGGTTAGATCAAATTAATAATCCTGGACGATTATTATTAAAAAAATTGCGGCAGATTTTAACTTACAAAATCGACTATAGTTGTCTTCGTGTGTTCAAAACCATGAAAATCGGCTAGGTCAAAAATATGATCCAAGCCGATTGTTATTTGAATTATTTCGCCAAATTTTAGCTTACAAAATAGGCACGATGTTTTTCAGTTTCCCTGTCAAATTATTCAATTCTCCCCAAAATGCTGGCTCATATTCTTCAATTTCATATTCGTTTTTATGAAATCAGTTAGGGTATTTACTTGACCTAGTCAATTATGGGATATAATAAATTATACAAATTTCTGATTTTTATCAATTTTTACAAATCTCTAACAACAAAAATGCCATTCAAGCTCATTTTAGATATATACATAACATTGGATTCTCCGAATGCCTCATTTGATTTTATATCTGCCCCATAAGAATCTTCATTTTTGGTTTGGGTAAAAACATGATTCATGGTCTAAAAATTCATTCAACATAATTTATAACTCTTGAAATGACAAGGATAACGCTTCTCTCACAATCTTTTTTGTTTGAACATATACATACACTCTATGAATGATCTTATGTGAGGAAGATAAGATCTCGAAATAGAAATATAGGTTAACGTTCTGGTGCTTCTATTTTATTTATAGAAATCAACAATATAATGCTGAAATAAAGTAAAGCACCACACACAAGATTTTGTTAACGAGGAAAACTTCAACAGAAAAACTTTAGAACCTAATTCAGTTTTGAATACTCACTGAATTAAGATGTTATACTCTTGCCTACTATATAACCTCGGTCTAATGCTCTTGAGATGGAATATACTAGCACTAAGTTACCCGCTTCAGCAGTATCCATGCGCCTACAACCATTTACTAGCTAACACTCGAGAAGACTATCGCTACCATGCCTCCAACCAAATGACTAAGATTTTCATTAGATTATCAATCAAACAAACAAGGAATACTATATAATGAAAAACTCAGTGAATTACAAAAACGTAAACTTCCCAAGTTAACGTTCTTATGACTAATTGATTTATAATCAACAAATTAATACGGAAAACCACACAACTGACTTGTGATAACTCAAGGATGGTTTCTCATATTGAGATTTGATAATATGACTATTGTGAGTTTTATATCTCCAAATGTTTCATAGATCCAAAGATATTAACACGACTTATATATGGAGTTTTATCCTCATATTCCAACAAGAAAAAAAAATGATAATTTTTCTTGGCAGTTCTTGAATGGCCTTTTAGTATAAGAGAAGGACCTTGGAGTAAACAAGAATTTAAAGTCGAAGAAAAGTTATAACAAAAAATTAAATGAATTTTTTATCTAAATACTAGTTTATGTTCTACATAAGTAGAGATACTTTCAGGAGTCTTGATCCCTAAAGAAGACTTACAAAGTTACTTTCAGATCCCGAAGGTTCAAGAGAGAATATGTGAATTATGTATGTAACTTTACTACACGAAACGTCTAGTGGAATGGAAATTGTAGTGTTGCAAGAGTCTATATTTATAGTGTTCGGCAAAGGATATTAGCTTTCAAATAAAGATAACTTTACTTTGTGTTTAATCTAAGCAATTTCCGAAAGTACAATACACCATTCTTGTATTTATATCTATGCTTATCACTCAGCTAGATTTTTATATGGCTGTATTTCTATAGATAACTCATTACATTACTGAAAAAGATAATGTTTCCAATTAATATAATATTCCTATAATCTAAACACTTCCTAATGTTTAAGATCTCCTCTAGATTTACTACCATACATAGTTGCTTGCATATAACGTATTTCACCAGTTATAGATTTATGACTAACCATGAGTTATAACATGCTCATAAATACTTATGCTCATAAGTGCAACACAACCATTCTTAGACATTAAACTTTCAAAGATAAATTTTTTATTGATCATTAGTGTAACACCTCGAGTTCCGGACCAGGGTCGAACCCGTGTAGAGATTCAAACTCAAAGTGTTACGGGTCGGGAAGAGACTGATGCATATATCTAATTTATTTGTTTATTTTATTTCACCAAGCCCAATTTAAAAATAAGAATTCACTAATTAAGCATCTATAATAATATTCCTTAACAAGCAACGATATCAAATTACACGTCAGACAATTACAAGAAATACAACACAATCAACAAGATAACTAACTTTTTAGTTCCACTTTAAACTTCCGTTTAATCTGCAAGAATGTAAATTGGGGTGAGATGACAATTCAATAGAATGCACTCCTATTCTCTAAAAATGCGAAAACAAAATCAGTTTATCAAGTAAATACATATAACAAAAATATAGTATATTTAAAATGAATCAATGATATATACTCAACAATCACAATACCAATAATGTTTCCAGAAAATCATCCAATCTTGATTTAATTTCATGAGATCACAACACCAATAAGGTTTCAAATAATCATGCAATTCATAATTCAACACATGAGTTCACGGTACGAAAACCTTGGTTCGTACGTCCACCTATCGTTTTCTCGGCATGGACAACCGTCATCGATGGATTAGGGGATCATTACCATATGCATTATTGGGAATCATTACGCGTTCTCTCTCGGGAATCATTATCCGCCGTTAGTATGGAACCAAGTTCCATCTAACGAAAAAACATGAAATCATTTTATTTTGTAAATCATTTTTACAAAAAAATACTATCAAATCATATGACAAACAAGTAACGATATATTTCACTCAAACATATCTGCAAACAAGGATACATTTTACAGAATGCATACATACATTTTACACTAATTATTTCATGGTGATAACTTTGTCTGATCGCCCTCGAAATTTCACTGAACATTCCTGATACCATTAGGTATAACATATCCAAATTTCACATCAAACTAATGGCTTAAACTATCCAGAATTTTAGAAAATATCATCTAAATTAAAAAAATTATTCAACGGTCTCAAATTTTAACTAATGATACCTAATCATGTTAGTTATCATTAAGAAAAGCATGATCATCAATCGGAGATACATATTTATTTTAAAAAATTATTGAACCCTAACAATACAAAATCATACGAAATAAACACCCAAAGAAAACCACCAAAAAGAGAAAGGGTTTCACATTCTACCTCAATTTCATCGATCCCCTACTGATTTTCTTAATTAATTCCTCAAGAACCCCAGCTCAATTTTCTTCTCATTCTCTCTAGCCTTTTATGTTTCTAAAGTCTCAAATAACTTTCCCTATTTTATAATAAACTTTATACTAATATTATTACCAATATTAAATCATATATATATATATATTTTAATACTTTAATTATCTTTTCAATTTCTCTCAACTTTATTAAGTTATCAAAATTAATTAGCTAGGCAACGTTATTTCCACCCTAACTTGTAGTTTTTCTAGTCTAAGCAACCCCACCTAGGCTAAAGAAAAGGAAACAACAACTTGAATAATAAAGTTAGCTAATTCAAGTATAACCCGACCCGAAACGGTAAATAGAAATACTGCGTATTACAATTGATGTGATGGATGGATCTCCTCTTTAGGAGGTGCAACTCCCAATCCTTTGGCTCATATGGATCATTCTCTTAAAGTATATGACTTTATTGAGCGGGATTCTAAAATTTGGAATGTCTATATATTAATTCTTATACTGAGAAGATTATTTTTATGTTTTTCAGTCGATTATGTATTCCTTATGGAATCTTACCTTATTTGCTAGTGAGGATCAGCGCTAGACCTTTGTTACACTGCATCAACGTCAAAGATAAAAAGAAAAGAAAATACTTGCTTTTACTACTCGATGGTAAACAAGGGGTGAGCGAGCAATCGCTTTATATAGTTGAGTTTCCAAATGTGAGAAGAGGAATGACTACTTCTCGCAATACACAATCCTACTTTATCTCTCAACCAAAGCTCGTTCATCCAGCTTCAACAAAAGCTTGTTCATCCAGCTTCAATCAAGGAATGTCCGTCCAGCTCAAGCCTAGGAATGTACGTCCGATAGCTTTTAGCAAGGTTTGTCCTGCTACCCAGCCAGGCTTATCCATCTTAGTTCCTAGCAAGCTTATCCACCCCAACTTTGAGCCATGTTCATCCGCCTACTATTAAGTTGTGCTTGTCTGACCAATTATGAGCCTTGGTTTTCCATGGGTCTCTACTTGTCTATCCAAGATGGCCTTCTAGCTTGCTTATTCGAACATCTAGCCATTAAACTATGAAAATAATATCTATCCATTAAACTATGAAAATAATATTTCATTTTATTTCGTTTGACAAACCACCATCTAGTGCTTACCATGCAATATTACTCGTTCCGTGCTAAGTAGGAGACTTAATGTAGATGGTGGTTTTTGTCAAAGGTAAAATAGTAAAATCATGTTTTAGACCCGGGTCTTAAACCCCAGAATTCTGCAAAAGAGTTTTAATCAGGTGCTCATCTTTGTGCTCTCTCAGGTGCTCATCCCCATCTTCTCTCTATATGTATGGCCAACTACATATATGATCAAAATTACTGAATGAATCAACATTCATTACTATACGAAATTACTAGAATAACACTGGTGCTTACTATGTCATTCCCATAAATTCTATGAGTTTACATAAAATCTCAAGCTCATAGATGGATTGTTCACTAGTATAAAGCAATTTGAGTATCATTTGGTGCTATATTCCATAGGTGAATTCCCAAAATTATCTTGTGTCAACATTCATTTTCAACTGAATAGTGTTTACTTACTAAAATACCTATATAGCTTTATATCGAAGATTATATACGAATCTACTTGACTAAAGTACCATATTTATGCTTAGATACCAAGTCAAAATAGTGCCAGACACAATTTCATAGCTTCTACTAGCTAAACCCATCCACAGTCACATTATTCCTTGCTTAAAGACACAACTAATGTGAAGAGCGCGAATAAAATTCAATTTAGGGATTTGGAAATATTAAAATAAGTTTGCAACACTTATAAGCGCCTCAAACGAGCAATGAACACTTTTCAACCCTAATTGACAAAATAAACAGCTTAAAACTGAATTTGCAATGCTTATAAGTGTCGTAAGTGTTTTAGCCACGAATCATGTGCGCCTTAGCTAGTTATCGCCACGAATCATGTGTGTCTTAGGTTATGGCCACGAATCATGTGCATCTTAGCTAGCTATGGCCACGAATCATGTGCTTCTTAGGCTATACTCAGAAATCGTGTGCGTCTTAGCCTAAATGCATACCCAATGCGTCTTAGCATTAGCTTCAATACTAATGTGTCTTAGTATTAGCCTCAATACCTAATGCGTCTTAGCATTAACGCCTTCAATACCTAATGCGTATTAGTATTAGTGCTAAACCTAATGTGTCTTAGCATTAGCCTCAATACTAATGCATCTTAGCATTAATACCAAACCTAATGTGGCTTAGCTTTATTACCATAGCTAATGCGTCTTAGCCTTAGCTCCATAGCTAATGCGCCTTATATCCATAGATAATGCGCCTTAGCGTTTACTCCTAAGCTAATTCGACTTAGACATTAGCACATAATGCCTGTCTGTCTGAGATTGTTTCATGTATACAAGTTCTAAAATACTAACTTGCTTATCAAAGGCCATACTAAGCCTCACTCACATATGTATGCTTATGCTCAACAGCATACACTTATTTCTACAAAACAAGCATGTCAATGCAAATTGACCTAGTTGAACATATTGTTCCTTATAAATAAAATAAATATATAATTTATTGGTCTTGCTAGACTCATCTGGTCAATCAAAAAGGACAGGTCCGTAGTAAAAAGACTAAGCAAGTCTCGTTCGACTTAATATTAGTAGTACCTAATACTACAAAAATTACACGAGACATCAAAGATGTCACAAATGTGGGGATATTCACTAGGGTACTAGTCTGGCGGTATACGACATGTAGTGCACCAATGCATCCTACAAAGAATCTGGAAAGTTTGATTAGCAGTTGAGAAGAGAAGTGGTAGGTTGAGCAACCCTTAACTCAAGCTCAAACAGAGTGGGGAGGGGTTGTCAGCACACCCTCACCATCTCCACTACTCAACCATCGACACTTCCTACATGATCAGGTCAGGTGAATTGTTATAATAGTTATGATTATAAAATAGATTTCTCAATCTATTGAACAAGAATAAGTCGAACTCTGAGATAAGTCTAACACAGAACAATATCAAACAACTCGATCATCCAATCTTCTCACATACAAAGAAATTGTTCATAGCTATTATGACGGACCGGGAAATGCCGCATCCGGAGCTACGCGACAGGCAGGCCAGAACTCCCCGACGCGGCATTTAAAAAAACACTTACAACTTAACTTCTCGCTAGGCAAATGCAGGTCGATTTTTTCCTTTCCAAGCATGATACTCGAAACGTACGTAGTTTCCATACTGTTCCAACTCACCCTTGTTCTTCAAAGGGTACATAGCCCTTAAATCCAATTGTGAATACCTTTGGCCAGCGTCACATACTTACGAGCATTTCCAGACCTAAATCATACCTTGGACTAGCACCTAGGCCATTTCAGACGTATTTTTCGCTTCATCAACTCTGCTTCAACTAAGCGCTGGGTGCATGCACTGATCTTGCTCTTACCAAGAGTTCAACAACCAGGCATATTCCGTTTATACCGTATGGCTTGATAGGAAGTATGAACTTCCATCAGATGGAATGCAACTACCTCATCAAGTGCAGTAACAATCATCTCTTGCATAGCATTACCGAGCCAGATGATATGAGTTACCAAAGAGTCACAATCATCTCCAAATTAGATGATATGAGCGACAAGATGCTGCACCTCAATGCATTTCATTGCGGCTGCCTACGTACCCAACCCGTACCTTGAAGGAATCAAGCATCACCGTAGTTTATCTGTCAATTCGAAAGGAACAAGCAAACTTAAGCCTACTAAGGGAAAGCCAACATCGATTCCAACTTCGTCGCAAGGCCAAAGGCCAAGCAAAGCCCAAGGGACTTTCACAAGGTATGCACCAGCTTGTGCATAACTATCGCTATTTAGTATGCAAATATGCATTCTCGACTATCCAACACGATTGAATGATACTTTCGCATAATTCAAGCTTTATCGGCTAAGCTACAAGCATATTGACGCTTATGCATCGAGTATGCACCAACATATTGGCCACGTCGCATATAGGTGCATTACCGCTCATGCACATTCGACCCAAGCTCCCTCCTTATATTTCTTAATCGCATTTTCATATATTTGGAAAAGGAAGGTAAGAGACATTCATTGACTGCACTTTAGGCAAACTATGACTATTTTGCCCCTCACTCGAAACTTGATGAATATGATTTTTCACTTTTAATTATAAGATGACCATTTTGCACTTGGTATGTAAAATTACTATTTTACCCTTGAGTGATCGTTTTTCCCTGGTATCAAAATTACTATTTACCTTTAAATGACTGTTTTGTCCCTGATATATAAAATTACTATTTTACCCTTGAGTGATCCTTTTGCTATGTCATGTAAAATTACTGTTTTACCCCTGAATGGCCGTTTTGGCATTGGTATGTAAAATTACTATTTTATCCCTTCGTCAAAAATGCGGGTTTTACAACTATTCACACCAATTACATCCTACAGAGTCTAGAACTTTGACCTCAATCCTTCTCTCGCTTCCCTCTCTAAGACCAACCCTTCTCCTTCTCCTTTGTGGCTGAAGCAAGACTGGAACGACCATGGCTTGGTTTAGGCCAGGATTGTAAAGATTGATCTCTCGAATCTAAACAAAGTATTTCAACAGTACAAATATTTAAGGATAAGACGAATTATCACCTGTGCACCCCACTTTTCCAAATTTACCCTCTAAATTCATTTTCCCCATAAATATTTTGGCGACTACAGTGGGAGATTAATCTCTCAGTTGCAATTCATCAATTCAAATCTCCTACTTGCAATTCATCAATTTTTCAATTTTCTCAAATTTGATCAGTTTCAAAATGGCTGGTATCAGGTCAGGATCAAAAACTACTCCCAACGTGAATTCTGATAGTACAACACATGTATTCCAGGTAACACTCCTCAGGTTACCAATGTCGACAATATCACTTCTCCTCCATCCGAGCAGCATACTGAAGAAGCAAGGGATGAACAGACTCTTCCTACCATTGTCGATTTTATGCAAAACATGAAACTTTTGCCAGAACTCAAACAGAGATGGCTGCAACTCAGAAGGAGGTCCTCGCCTTCCTCAATACCCTTATAGAGAAATTAACACCGATATAGCATACTAGAAATACCTATGAGGCAACTGCTGAGGCCAACATATCAAAGGGTCGCACTCAAGACGAGGATGAAATTCACATTCTTCTTAACCCAGTGTTGAAGGTGAGCCATTAGTCTAACTTTGTTACTCGTGAAGATTTGGAGTGGCTTCTCCAAAGTTGCAAAAAATAGAATTTATATGTAGCTCTTCAGCATCAACCTCCTTATCCATCTGAGATGCAGATGATCTCTCTTCCTAAGGGATACTATTCTCCTTCATTCTTACTTTGTGATGGAACATGAAATGCTCGTGAACATATTTCACGATTCCAGAAATCATTAGTAGAGCACGAGTACAACCATGTGTTGCGTCTGAGGGAGTGTTTTAAGTTTCCCACTGGAAGAGAGTATACATGGTACAATAATCTTGCACCAAACAATATTTCTAACTAATGTGAAATGGTTAATGCATTTTACAGGAAATACTTCTTTGTATCTGAGAAAGTCACATTATCAGACTTGGGAAGGATGTTCCATCGATGTAATGAACATCTCAATAAATACGTGAAGCGGTTCAGAGTCCAAGCACTAGACTTCCATGACCTAAACGTAATTGAACTTCAATTGGTAGAACTCTGCATCAATGGTATGATACCAGTCTATTGTGTATTACTGGAAAACTTGTGATTCCAAACATTCTCTGAGTTACATGAAGGTGCCAAGCGGTTGACCACTAATGCACATACTTTTCCAGAGAGAACAAGACCTCATGTCAAGAATGAATAAGTACATGAGACTCGCAATAGTCGATGCCTGGATCAAAGGCAATACAACACACAACAATCTGTAGGTGCCGTGACTGAAGGAGGTAAGAGGAAAGCTTTAGCGCCAGAACCCCAAGTGTGCAACACAAGCACCAGTTCCGACTCCAGCACTACGGGCAGTCCGACCACCTCGAAGGGATAACCAAGCAGTTGTAGCTCCACCAGTGGCCTAACGTCAACAAAAATAACCAAGAGAAGGCCCAACAACTACAAATTTTTCTCTTCCAACTGAGAAAGTGGTCGAACTCTTGGAAACCTGGATTCATGATGGTGCTATCAACCTACCTTTCATCCGAAGTCCACCAACAAAGCAAGAGATGGAAAATCCTAAGTACTGTCGCTTTCACAGATTTTTTAATCACCCTACAAGTGATTGCAATACCTTGAAGATAATATTTAAAGAAAAGATTGAGTCGGGAGAATTGGACTGGGGACTGAAGGCGTACATAGGAACCCTCTTCCTGTTAGGAATTTTACTATATCTGGATATCTCACCAATCAAGTGGTCCAATCCTTGATAAAGCACGCGTGTGAACTCCTATACCTCTCAAAAGCGCAAGGCAAAGACCTGTTCACTGCTCTTAATCACAATGTATATGGTAGGAGACTACCTTCACTTAATAAAAGCAAAGCACGCACTGAACCTACACAGATGGGCAAAGATGAGAAAAGTGCGATTGGGGAATTTTCACTACTGCTGGCCTTAAAAATACTGAATTTGGAAGAAGTTTAATCGATACATGCACTACAATCAACATCATCCTTTTCAAGACACTTCGAACTGCAGGGATCACACGTAGTAAGGTTGTCCATGCGCCCACTACCATTCAAGACCCCGAAGAAAAGTCTGGGAATGCCTATGGTTATATTGATCTTGAGATACATGGGTTCTGTATGTACTACAACCAAATTTTACATAACAAAAGAAGACCTGGGTTATGACATGAACCTGGGACGTCCATGGATACACAACAACAAGACTGCAACTCCTAAGATATCTTTTTTTCCATTTCCACTTCAAGCAGACAACTCTGCACCTTACAAGAAGATTATGACAGATGATCCTCTTTTTTATCTGGAAGAATTTCAAGACTTGACGTCTATGAAGCAGGAGCCGGGAGAAAGTGCAACATCATATGTGGAGAGGTACCGTGCTCAAGAAGAACTTATTGAACTTATCTCCTTACCACTTAATGTCCCTCATACCTCCTACCTCCTACCTCTTATGCTTGGGGATTCGAGTTTGCTGGAAAACTCAATTTTGCTCTAGTCATACGTTATGAGTGGATAGCCTCACCTATTCTATATTTTTCCAAGTGGATGAACCAGACTCCCCTTCAAATCCAACATTGTATTGATTCGTTCATCACTCATCTGATGTCCAATCATGGCAAAGAGCATCATGGATATTTCCCCGTGACACTACAGGAGTGTTTATATGTGCCGCAGAACTACCCCAAGAGAATTCCAATACGCTCATATGCGTGGAATACTATGACACAGAGATGAAGGAAAAACCTTGTCAACAATATATATCTCGTGAAGGTTAATGTTTTTCAAGTAGGAGACTTGGTTATGAAAGCAGCAAGGCTCAATCGCCACTCTAAGGTAAGCTTTGACTGGGAAGAGCCATTCATGATTGCTAGAGCCACCATTGGTGGATACTACAAGTTGACTGCTGCAAATGGAAAGTTGGTAGAAGCAACAATACAGGAGAAGTGGCTCAAAGCATTTGATGGCTTATGCATCCAGGGATATTTTTTTAGTTCATTTGTAATTTCAATTCCTCGAAAACGTATGCAAGAAATTTGCATTCAATACCAAATTCTCTTTTCAATAATCAAATTTCAATTTTATTAGTTCAAAATCCCTGGTGATCCAAAATAAAATCCTTTCAATCATACTTACCAAATATCCAATCATTCAAATTCAAACAAAAGGAACAAAATCAAATAAGTATATTATCTCTCTACAATAAAAATAAAAGTGCAGAATAAAGCTTAAGGGATGCCGGCCAACAATGACATATTCTTCTTAGAGATAACCTCCTTCATATTTTGGAGAGCATCTTTCTTGGATTCTAACTCTTGGGTTAATCTTTCAACCTCCTCTTGATTTATAAGATCATACGAAGGGATCACACCTGCCGCAACCTGTGAATCCTTGATAACATTATTTCCGCGACTAAACCAAGTTGTATTGACCTCAAGCCGGTCACATGCCTCCAGATGATACCTCCAGTTCACGAACATCCACTTAGTGATAGTAGCATTAGTCATAATACACATTTCATACATGGAAGGCAGTATTCACTCACACGAAAGGCAAGAACGGTGGGATCTCCATACTTTTTGGTTATAGCAATGTGACCGTACTTCTGCCATATTTGAGTATATAACTCACCATATATACTCTGCTAGAACGCTGAATCCGCCAATGAACACATGTTTTAGAAGGGGCACACTAAGTGAATGATGGAAATAAAGACATGCACCAGGGTATTTAGACACAACCACAGCTTTTTCAGTTTTTGTGACATCTTCACTTTGATTATATACATCAATAATCATGTCAGAGAGGATTTCTTCAGGGTTTTTGGATGGAGAAATAATGTGTTTATCAACTTGGTTCACATTCACTACCTCTACAATGCTACTACGTTCCTCTCTACTCTTGCCCTGCAACATTATATGTTGATGACAAACATGAGATTCAAGATCCTAATAGAATTTTTAAGAGTATAACTAAAATAATTACGTGAGCATACTTTATCAAGTGCCTCAAACACAAGAAAATGGCCCAGAGGCCTAAAACCACGTTTTCACATCAAGCTCATCAGAAGCAACTTTACATTACCCTGTACAAAGTCACGATCTGGGAGCAATTGGTAGTAAATATAAAGATGAGTTATATACCAAACTTTTCGTATGGATGTCCTCTAAAACATACTAAAAAATCACATCAATCGGACAAACGAGCTAAGATATATGATCAAAACACTCAACTATCTTACAACTGAAAAGTTCCTGAATTCTTCCTAACTTTTTACTGTTTCGTCTTTTGAATGCCCTTAATTACCTAAAAACCCGAATTCTTCCGAGGAAGGAGATAGTTCATCTCCTAGGCATCAAAAATTTGGGGCATATCATTGAAAACAGACACCGTATGAGAATATTACATCGTTTTCAGCAAAGTCATTATATCTGAATTTTTCTAGCAGCGAAGTTTCACGAAATTGCTCATATTTTCGTACAAGTTTTCATTCATTACTTTATTCAAGTGATATTTCTAAGAAATTATAAGGTTAATAAAATATGAAGACTTACTTGGCCATGTTTTGAGCTATTTTGAACATCAAGATCACAATCTGAGCAATTATTTTGTTCTTCTTCTGAGACGGGACGACTACCTTCATCACCTTCTGAAACCATCATTCTCTTCATTATGATAGGAATCTTCCTTATGAAACAACAACAAGACAATCATCAATGTTGCTATATATGTTCATTCAAGATATAAAAACAATACAAGGCAAGCCACTTATTTCAGAATCACTAATTTCGGTCATTTCTTCTACTGCCACTCTAGCAAATGGATTCAATTGCACGGGATAAGGTGTTGAAACCCTCTAAAAACAGACGAGCCCTGAAAAAACAACCCAATCAGTCAAGTAGGATAAATTTGGTCATAGTAAACCAAGAAGTGAAATATTCATACTCTTGTAATAGGAGAATATCCAGTAGTGCCAGTACGGATTCCACCAACACGGTTCTTAGACTTAGTCTCTACTGCTTGGGGAGTGTCACTGTGTTTTGCTTTTTTCTTCCCATTTCGAGGCTTCACCTGACGTCCTCTCTAGTCAAAAGAAACCATAAAGATGTTATATATATGATAAAAAAAAGACAGAGTTATGAATACTTACTCAATGAAGCGATTGTGCTCACTTTGCCAATATCTCTTATACTCTGGAGTTATTAATGGTTTTTTCTCAAAGATTAAAAAAAACTCTTGCCTTCCATACGAGAGTCATGATTTAAAGAAAGACTCGATCCATCCATAAAAGGGGGAGCAGTACGACAAGAAGGGACATCCTAGTCGAACCCCATCTAACGAGCAACTCCATCAATATTATAAGATTATATCCTATAGGACCCCATAAATATTGATAAAAGGTAACCAACTGTGCGACTCAGTATAAAAGTAATTTCTCCAGCATCAACAATATTACCACAAGACGACAAGAAAATGTCAGGGCGAGCAGGAAAAGTATTCAACTGCGCTACATGAGGGAGTGGTCCCCAAGGATGTAAATTTGTTGATGACACGTTATCTAAATATGTATAAGCTCCTTACCAGGCCTTGGACGTTTGTGTGACCAACGGAATATCCTTGCCACATCCTCTTCATAAACAAATGTATCATGAGGGTCAGGAGCATAATCCTTATAATGTTCCCACAACCATGCTTGAAGGAAAGTAACATGTGCGAATGTCTTTACTTTCATAAAGCCATTGGAGACACACATATCTGACACTAAGGAGTCAAGATAAGTGTATAAAGAACCAAGGAATAAGCTACCCATAGGCAAGGCCACACCTTTTGCTAGTTTAATGGAAAGAGGAACTATTATCGACTTTATCTTAACGAGAGAACCATCGTTGAGTATTTCTCTTGATAACCACAGGCATAAAAACGCAGCAATGCTCAATGTGCCATCCAAAACCTGGCCTTGTTTCGTTTTCTTCGACCACCAATATTCCATCATCCAAGTATAGAAACACTTCTCAGCATTATGCTTCACGTCATACTCTTTTATTCTCTTTACCAAAATCAGACGAAATCGTTCCTCTCTTTCATTTAGAAGAATATCAAATTTCCTGAGACTGGAAAATGCATCAAGATAACCACGTCCTTTAAAGTGATGGTCAAATCTCCCCATATGCATATAAAAGTATGAGTTGGAATGCACCATCTCGAAAGAAGAGTAACCATGCCGCATATTTTGGTGTCTGATTTGTCTCAATTCTAAATATTGTTAGTTCTCATTTTTGTACTAATTTTGGCATTTTATTATGTTTGTAGGTATTTTTAGAAGAATAAATAATCGTGCAGAAATCGGCTAAAAAGTGCTAAAAACAGCCTATCAAAAGTGTTAAAGGCACCCATGAAATTGATTAAGGCACCCCCTTGGATTTGATGAAGGCATCCGTTTTTTTTGGTTCAGGGCACCCACCTTTTGAAATTCAAATATGAATTTTGGTGGGAGTTCATTCTACTCAATTGTGAAGATTGGTACGAGAGTTGAACGATATCTTTGGAAGATTTGCAAGATGTTAAAGCATGATTATCTTCTTGCCATATTAACAAGATGCTTATGCATGATAAAATCAAAATCTCTGCAAATATTTTTGTTGCGGAAATCAAACAGGGAAGAACTAAAGTTTTGAAAGTGGGACATTTTTCATAATCGCAGATGGTTTTGTTACCATGAAATATTCATGAGTATTTTAAAGATCGGAGCAACAAGGGGAAACAAAATCATCAAAGAAGAATCAAATCACCCGAGATTTTATGTTCAAGAGAAAGAAAAATAATATTCGAGATTTTTATTTAAACCAAAGGATATGTTTGAAGATTTTGGAAGATTTGGTTGTTGTAGTATAAAAGGGGAATCAAATAGAGAGTTTAGGGGGGTGGCTTCGGCCAAAATCATAAAAAAAATAATATCAGAAAAATCAGGTTCATCTCGTGAAAGATGAAGAAGAAGAAGAACTGACTACACTCAAGAAAAGTCGCAGATACTGTGTCTAATTCATTTAAAGTTTACAACTCCAAGAAACAGTCGTATTTCTAACAGCTGCTTCTGCAACGTATATTTTGAATTTGAAACACTTGTTTTATAACCGTGCAACACTTAAAGACGTCATTGATTTATTCTTTATTGTTTATTTTCTTCTTCTCAAGCACTTTTGAGCTATGTACGTATGTTTTGAGAGTGTTTTGGGCATGATGAGCTAAACCCCATCACTGGGAAACTGGAGGAAGCTATTTTTCACACTTGTTTGGTAACTATATTCGATTTTTTATGACTTTTTGCACTTATTTTAACTGTTTCATGATTTTTCTTAATTGTTTGTCATTTAATTTGATAGGTCATGCTTAGCTTTAATTTGATGATGGCTCCTTAGAGCTTATCCTGTTTCTATTCGATTTAATCTAATTCGGACCGTTATGAGAGATTCGCTAAAACTGTAACTAGTTTCCTTTTGGAAGAACAGAAGCTGGTTTAGAAACAATCTAAGTGGATCCATCATGCTTTTTGTTAGCTAGATTCAATAGGTTTGATTTGGTTGAGTCGTCCTTATTTATGTTTGTTTAGAACCCCTTCCGGTAGGATTTATTTTTAGAGTTTATTTTTGTAAATATATTAGGAAGTTTTTGTTAGAAAATATCGAACTGGTATTATGAGGACCAATACAATGAATATCCGACTGGATTTCAAAACAGACATTATCCGTACTATCAACATGGTGTAGATAGTATTCGGGACCACCACCAACCTTTTGGAGGTTATTTCTCATACCAAGGTCCCAATTACTATTCATACATACTCCCGTCTTATGAACATGAAAATGAGCAAAATTCGAGTTCTTTGTCTTGGAGGGATGCCCTAAAGCAGATGCAATCTAGTACTTATAATGAACCTATTATGCCTCTAGAAGAACCACACGAGCAATTGCGATCTAGTACTCCTTATGATCCAATTGTTTCTCTAGAGAATTCCATTAAGGAGTTGACTGAGGATACAAGAAGGTTCATATTAAGTATGGGGGGAACAACTAGTAGTCCAAGTCCTCCTCTAGAAGAATCACACGAGCATTTGCAATCTAGTACTCCTTATGATCCATTTGTTTTTCTAGAAGAATCTCTCAAGGAGTTGACTGAGAATACAAAAAAGTTTGGATTAAGATGGGGGAGGGGGGGGACAAATAGTATCCCAACTCTTTCTCTAGACGATTCCCTCAAGCAGTTGACTGAGAATACAAATAGGTTTGCATTAAGTGTGAATGAAAATCTTGGAAGAATAATATTGCTCAAAATGATCTTAATTTCCAATATAGTGCTACCCTTGATAATTGTTCACCTATTCAAGAGGACGAGGATAAAATTGGTAACACTACCTATTTAGACGAGGTTCAAACATCTTCATATTATTATGATAATGAGGATAATATTGGTGAAGAACTTGAAGTATACAGGAAGAGTGATCAAGAAATTGTCACTCCAATTGTGCTTCATGATGATAGTGTTATTTCTGGTTCAAATTCAAATAATTTTAATGATTATTCACCTATTCAAAAGGAAGAGTATTTGACTAGAGATACCACTGTTTTAGATGGTGTAGAATTTTCTTGTTTTGAAGTCGATAATGGTTTAGAGGAACGAGTTTGTCCTGATATTAGTGATTTATAGTCTAACAATTCGAAGACAATAGTCTCTGAAGAAGATGATAAACTCTTATAGAATTTTAATGTGATAGAGGATGATTTGATTCAGGTTTATAGAATAGTTTTTCCAGTGGGTTTTGTTGTCCTAGACACCCAATCTTTCAGGTCCCAAAGGCTCAATTACCAGTGATCTTAGGTCGTCCCTTTTTAGCTACATATAATAACGTCATCAATTATGGAAATTGAATAATTATTTTTCTTTTGGTAGCATGACTATTGAATTGAATCTATTTATTATGAGTAGACAACCTTCTTGTGAGATCTATGATTTAGAAGAAGTGAACGTAACTAGTACTTCAGTTCAGAAATCTTTACCAAACACTTTGTTAGAAGATCCATTAGAGAAATGTATAGCCCACTTTGGGTTTGATGTTGACGATTATAGTGTTATTTGTGAGGTGAATAATTTGTTTGATCATGCACATTTGATGACACTTATAATATATGGAAATCTAACTTTGAACTTCTACCAGTTCATAAGTCTACCTTATTTCCTTCTATAGAGGAAGCTGAATGTAGTTCTGACCTTAAGGACCCTAGAATCCAACCAACAGTTTTTAGTCTATCTGAGAGTAGTGTCCACCCTAAGTTTGGGGGTACCGATGATTCTTGTGATTGTCAAGTATCCCTGCTTAAAGTCCCTAACTTAGGACTTGACATTTGCACCTCTACCATTTTTCAAGATCATCTTCAAACTAGATTCTCTGAGCCTTTTGATGTCCAAAAAGAAGTTCAGTTGTTAGAAACCCATCCTATGGTCGTTGTGGTTTACCTAGGAAATAATACCAAGATTGACTTTTTTTTTCCACCAATTTTTTTTTTCCATATGTGAGAACGTTTGAATTTCAAGTGTGTCAGTTATTAAGTTTTGAGACTAAGCCTAATTACTTTAGGAGTTTAGAATCGACACATTTACTTAAGAATGACCACCATTTTCAGACTAGTCAACTGTGTGGGTCAAATCTGATTGACTTTGAGGATCCATAAATATTCATGTTATTATTATGTGCCTTAAATTTATTATTTGAGTTTTTCCAGACTCTACAACCTGATCATCCGGATCCTTCCTATGAGGAAATTCAGCATAAAGAGATTTATCTAGACCTTTTCATATATCCCGAACCTGAACCTCAATTAGATGTGGTTGTCATTAGAAAAACACTAGATAGGGATAAGGTTGTACTCGGTTTTGTTCACTTTCTGGGCCAGCTGCAATTTCCTTCTATTTTGGATAATATTATTTTCTTCAGATGATCCACAGTTGTTTCGACTATTGCTATATGATTTAATGAGGTGACTAATCCATTCTTATTTTGGATAAAGACTTTAAACTTAGCACTTCTTGGGAGGTAACCCATGCTCATGTGACACGGTAATATCTTTCCTTAACTCCTTTACTTCGATTGGTAATAGTTTCTCCTTGTTCATTCTTTTAATAATTCATCTTGAGAACATTGAGGACAATGTTAGATTTAAGTTTGGGGGTAAGGGATAAACTTTTAGTGAAATATGAAACTCCAAAGTCTAGAAACTTGTGAACAATTTAGGATGACACTAACCATTCTAGGTAGATGGAAACTTAGCTTTTTTTCTATAGGAATTGGTGTACCCAGCTAAATGGTCTATTCATAAAAGGATATCTAGCTCAGGTGTTAGAAATAACATGATTGTTGTCACCATATCTCGTAGTCAATCTCGACCATATCACCTTCTGTTTTTATTTTTGTAATTTTGTGTTTCTCTAAGTGATTTAGTGGGGCACCAGTATCGAATTGTTATCACCGCCAGGATGAAGTACAGTATTTGAGATTAAACCCCATTACTGTATTATTTATACCATTAGTTAAAAAAAACACGAGTATTGGCACTTTGATAACAATATGTGTGTGTTCTCCCTGTTTCCGTCGCCCAAGCAAGCGTGGAATGCAGGAACTATGAGAACTATCATGTACGATGCTGATATGGAGCATGCGCTTGGATTTATTTGACCCAATCATGTGGTCAATATATTTATCGTGAACATGCCCAATAGTAGAGTAGTAGACAATGAGGTAACCTCGCCCAATAGTGAACATGCTGTAGTTTACCCTTCCGAGCCTATAGTTGAAGAGACTGATAAAGTCTCTAAAAAGTCCAATGCGGTTCCGGCTGAACCCGATTTTGTGCCCAAAGCCCCATTCCCACAACTTCTAATACCAACTACGGAGGAATCCAACTTTAATGATATACTGAAGGTTTTTAGGCAAGTCACGATAAACCTTCCGCTATTAGATGCAATTAGGAAGATTCCTGCTTATTCCAAGTTTTTTAAGGTTATTTGTACACGAAAGCGAAAGCTTAGTGTACCGAAGAAAACCTTTTTAGCTAGTCATGTGAGTTCAATTCTCCATACTACAACTCCTAAGTACAAAGACCCAGCGTCCCCAACCATTTCTTGCACAATAGGTAACTACCGTGTTGAGAAAGCGTTACTTGACTTAGGAGCCAGTGTGAACTTACTTCCGTACCATGTGTACCTTCAGCTAGGACTTGGTGAGTTGAAACCTACTCAGATAACACTGCAATTAGCTGATAGGTCTGTGAAAATTTCTCGTGGTATCATAGAGGATGTTCTTATTGAGGTAGATAAGTTTATTTATCCAGTAGATTTTGTTGTCCTCGATACTCAACCTGTCTGTGACCCAGAGAATCAAATACCTGTGATATTAGGTCGCCCGTTTTAGCTACATCTAATGCGATCATTAACTGTCGAACTGGTATTATGAATTTGTATTTTGGTAATATGACTATTGAACTAAATATTTTCCATATTAATAAGCAACCTTCTGAGTTAGGTGACACGTGCATGGAGGAGGTAAACATGATAGAAACATTAGTTCAGGAGTCATTACCAAATACCTTATTAGAAGATACATTAGAGGAATGTCTAGTTGATCATCATTTAGAAGAAGAAATTGATAATTTTCGGGAACCGGACGATCTAGAAAATAGTGAAAGTGTGATGAGTCTATCTAGAGACACTAAAAACTTTAAGTTTGGGGGTGACTATCATTCTCCATGTGCTTTATATCTTAGAAAGGTCCCTAACTTGGGACTTGACAAATGCACCTCTACCATTTTACAAGATCATCTTCGAGCTAGATTCCCTGAACCTGTTGATGTCCAGAAAGAAGTTCAGTTGCTATAAACCCATCCTCTGGTCGATGTGGTTTACCTAGGCAGTAATACCAAGATTGAATTTGTTTTCCCACCAAAATATTTTCGTCTATATGTGGGAACGTTAGAATTTCAAATGTGTCAGTTATTAAGTTTTGAGACTAAACCTAATTATCTTAGGAGATTAGAATCGACACATTTGTTTAAGAATGACCACCTTCATAGTAGTCAATTATGTGAATCAACTCCGATTGACTTTGAGGATCCAAAATTATTCAGGTTATTATTATGTGCTTTTAAGTTCTTAGTTAAGTTATTCCAGACTTTACAACCTGTAGATTCTTCCTACGAAGAAATCCAGCCTAAGAAAATATTTTATCTAGACCCTTCTATGGAACCTGAACCACAGCTAGAAGTAGTTGTCTTAAACAGAAAACTAGATAAGGGTGTGCTCGGTTTGTTCATTTTCTTGGCATTTTGGATAACCCTATTTGATTTAGAATTGTTCCGATTATTGCTATATGATTTTATGAGGTGCCTAATTCTTTCTTAGTCTGGCTGAAGACATTAAACTTAGCACTTCTTGGGAGGTAACCCATGCTCATGAAACACGGTAATATCTTTCCCTATCTCTTAGATTGGTAATAGTTTATCCTTGTTCATGCTCTTAATCATTCATCTTTAGAAACATTGAGGACACTGTTTGATTTAAGTTTGGGGTAAGGGAGAAACTTTTTAGTGAAATAATTAAGCTATAGAATTTAGAAGCTTGTGAGCATTTCAGGGTGACACTAACCATTCTAGGTAGATGGAAACTTAGCTCTTTTTCTATAGGAATTGGTGTGCCCAGTGAAATGGTCTATTCATAAAAGGACAGAGTTCAGATGTTAGAAATAACATGATAGTTATCACCACATCTCGGAGTCTATCACTACCATATCACTTTCTGTTTTTAGTTTTGCAATTTTGTGTTTCTTTAAGTGATTTGGTGGGGCCCAGTATCAAATTGTTATCGCCGCTAGGATGAAATAGAGTGTTTAAGACCAAGGCCGATTCTTGCTTTATTCGAATAAAATAAAATAAAAATAAAAATAAAAATAATATATATATATATATATATATATATATATATATATATTAACACTTTGATAGCAATATGTGTGTGTTCTCCCTGTCTCCGTCGCCTAAGCAAGCGTGGAACGCAGGATCCATGGGAACTATCACGTAAGACGCTGATAAGAATCATGCGCTTGGATTCAATTTAATCCAATCATGTTGTCAATATATTTATCGTTTTATTTCAATAAATCGATCGCTGGGACCCTTGTATATACCAGTTGAGTCGATATTAGTATTAGGCTTAAGACCATGTATCTCAATCCATTAGGATTCATCCTGGCACTGAACTTCAGACAGATATGGGAAACACCGTTCACCTTAGTCAACATGTGCAACCTTCATATTTTCCATGTTCATCTTCTAAATCTTTTCATGTGATTGAACTGTGATAGATTCTGAGCCTTGTGGTCAAACGATTATCTGAATAGAGCTCTGTTGTCTTATATATGAATTTTAGTATGCTTGAGTAAACACTCGCATACAACAATTGGACTCATATAGGGTAATGATTCCCATAACGAAGAATTGAGTAAGCCAACTAAATAACTTGTTTAGTGTCTATCCTTAATCGCTCACGAGTCGCTAAAATCTGGAGTAAAGGTTTTGTGGGTATACCTCTTGTAAACCCTCACGAGACAAAACTCGTCCACTAGGGACACCTAGGGGTTTAACGGCTAATTACATATGCTAAATGTAGTCGCGATTCCTGCGAAAGTGAGTTCGGATTTTATTTTCTAGATTAGATTTGCTCGAGGACTAGCAAATAATAAGTTTGGGGGTATTTGATAGACACATTTTTTGTGTCTGATTTAATCTCAATTATATATTTTGTTGGTACTCGATTTTGTATTTATTATGGTTTTTTTTATTTCTTTGTAGGTGTTTTTGGAGAAATGTTAAAGGCACCCTCAACTTGGATTAAGGCACCCACACTTTGGTTAAGGGCAACCACACCCAAAAATTCAAAAGTCAAAAGTTGGCGGGAAGGAAAATTTCCTATTCAAGAACAGCGTGAAAAAAAAGAAACTTAAGTTGGATTTGGAAACAAGATTTGAGTTTGGAAATTCCTTAACTTAGGAAATCATCTTGTTTGGGAAAGAATTAAAAAGAGAAAGAGATCAATTTCTTCTCTTAATAGGATCAAGAATCAGAGAAAGAATCGAAATCAGGAAAGAAAATAATCAAGTTTTTGGAAAGTCATGATCGATGAATCAATTGAGAATTAAAGGAAAGATTGGGATGATTTGGTGATGGGTAGTATAAATAGAGGATGTTAGACAGTCCAGAGGAGGAAAAACGATTGGGAAGCTTAGAATTGAAGTGAACAACCAAGAAAAACGTACACAAACGAAGAAATTTCTGTTGCTGCCAAGGAAGAACACGAAGCATACTACACACTCAAAGTGTCGTTCATTTACAACAGTCCGTACTTTAATTCAAAACGCAACAGAAAATTGTTTCTTGTTGCGTATTCATTCGAAATACCTTCTGTACGGTGTGAGGTGTTCACAACAACACTTATAAACGTATCAAGGTGTCTGTGAGCATTTCTATTCTTATTGTAAGCAATTTTTGAGTTATAAAAATGATTTTTGAGGATTTTTCCATTACAATGAGGAGCTAAACTTCATCTTTGAGGCTATGGAGGAAGCTACTTTTCCAACAATTATGTGGTAAGTATTTAATTAATTTATGCAATTTATTTATGATTAATTGCCTTGATAAAAAACTGATTTAAAAGATTTTTGTTAAGCAATTGTGATTCCGTTAGATGGTGCATGCCTCGGCTTAGGTCCCTAGATGCTCCATGCTTTTGTTATACAGTTTTTGTTTTGAAAATATATTTTTGCAATGATTTAGAATCAAATTAAAATGTTTTAATTGCATGATTAAAATTATTATCACTTTGAAATTGGAAAATAGTGGAATCCTAGCCTCAGTTTTCTCTCAACCTTATAAAAAATATTTGAGTTTTCATACTTTTAGTTTTAGAAATTAGATTTAAAATCAATCTTCACAAGTCTGAGTAACGAATCTTTATTTACCACTTTAAAATTACATCACACTGCCAACATCAAAGGGAATGTGAGTAATTACTTACGAAAAAAAAGAAGCTCACGTGAACAATTATTTACGTAAAAAAACACACACGTTTTGGTCTGAAACCCTAACTTACCTAATCGTGACTAAGGATGCTAGAAGTGATGCTCTCGAGCAACTAATTCAGATCAATAAAGTCTATACGGAAAACTAGGGTAAGCTGTTAGAACAACAACAAAAGAGTAGTATCTCACGTAAAAGAAGAGATCGAGTAATACTTACCTTATATGAAACGATCAGGTTGGTTGAGACGTGATGGTGTAAGACGAAGAAAGGGAGCTTTCCTTATTTGCTAGTGAGGATCATCGCTAGACGTTTGTTACACTGCACCAATGTTAAAGATAAAAAGAGAAGAAAAGACATGCTTTCACTACTCGATGGTAAACAAAGGGTGAGCGAGCAATCCCTTTATATAGTTGAGTTTCCAAATATGAAAAGAGGAAAAACTACTTCTTGCAATACACGGTCCTAATTTATCTCTCAACCAAAGCTCGTTCATCCAACTTCAATCAAGGCATGTCCGTCCATCTCAGACATAGGCATGTATGTCCAATAGCTTCTAGCAAGTCTTGTCATGCTACCCATCCATGCTTATCTATCTTAGTTCCTAGCAGTCTTATCCACCTCAACTTTGAGCCATGCTCATCCGCGTACCATTAAGCTGTGCTTGTCCGACCAATTCTGAGCCTTGCTTTTCCATGGGTCTCTACTTGTCTATCCAAGATGGACTTATAACTTGCTTATTTGAAAGTTCAAGCGAACTACTCCTCCTCTGGTAATATCTAACCATTAAACTATGAAAATTATATTTTGTTTTATTTCGTCTAATAGACCATCATGCTTACCACGTAACATTACTCGTTTCGTGCTAACAAGGGGACCTAATGTAAATGGTGGGTTTTTGTCAAGGGTAAAATAGTAAAATTATATCTTAGACTCGGGTCTGAGAAATATTGGACCCCAGAATTCTGCAAAAGAGTTTTAGGAATGTGCTCATCTTTGTCCTCTCTCAGGTGCTCATCCCTGTCCTCTCTCTATGTGTATGGGAAACCACATATATGATCAAAATTACTGAATGAATCAACATTCATTACTATACAAAATCATCAGAATAACACTGGTGCTTACTACGTCATTCCCAAAAATTATATGATTTTTACATAAAATCTCAAGCTCCTAGATGGATTGTCCACTAGTATAGAGCAATTTGAGTATCATTTGGTGCTATATTCCACATGCGAATTCCCAAAATTACCTTATTTCAACATTCATTTTCAACTGAATAATGTTGACTTACTAAAATACATATATAACTTTATATGGAAGATTATACGAATCTACTTGACTAAAGTACTACAGTTGTGCTTAGATGCCAAGACAAAATTGTGCCAGACATAACTTCATCGACTCCACTAGCTAAACCCAGCCTCAATCACATTAATTCTTGCTCAAAGAGACAACTAATGTGAAAAACGCGAAAAGAATTCAATTTAGAGCTTTGGAAACATTAAAAATAAGTTATTAGTTACTCCCAGATTATGCGTATAGAAGTAAATTGATGTTGTTTAAATAAGAACTTAAGTATCGACATTGGTCTAAGAATAACACTAGAGAATACATTGGATACAGAACAAGCTCTAGGAATAGCACTAGAGGCGAACTCTGTTTTGATTCTCTTCTGGTGAAGTGAGAGGCTTAAGGCTTATACTAGAGGATGAGGCTTATTACACCTGAGTCTTGTTTTTTACAAGATGGATATAAGCTTGTGATCTTCTGAGAGTGAGGCACGTATACGTTCCTGATAATGTATCTTGTTTATACGATACTATAAAATACTTGATTTTGACCAATGAATATCGTGGGGATGTTGTTAGGAATCAGTCGTGAATCGTGTTCATGTGCAGAGCAGACATAGCTATTATATCTCGTGGGGATGTGCTAGGAGTCATTCACGAGGATTGTTAGACCTGAATCTATCTCATGAGACCGTGAGTCTCGCTCGTGAGGCCAAGGGAGTAGGCTTTCTCATGAGACGAGTGGAGGCTTGCTCATGAGGCGAGTTGAATCTCCCTCATGATGCCGAGAGCGGAGGATTGATCATGAGGACAAGAGATTTTCGGGTTGGTCATATGAGCATAAGTTTTGCGACAATATTCTAAATATTTTACCCTTATTAAAAAATTCACCATCTACAACAACAAAAATGAAAACTTTATTGATGTTTTGAAATATCTTGTTTCTGTAACTGCCTCCAAACCTGTTACCATTACCCAATATATTTTTTCCTAGTCCCAACTTGGAGAAATGGATGCCTCCACCATTAGGTTGGACTAAATGTAATACTGAATGATGCAGGTTATATAATATAGTATTATGCTAACAAAGCTACTACGTCTATAGTCATCTCTCAAGCAGTGGAAGAAACTAGAGTTATTTGGGCAATTTTTAGGAAAACAATATAAATCAAGGCCACTCATGTTATTGTAGAGAGTGATGCTAAGGATAGTATGGATCAATTTCTATTGGCAGCTCTGAGGGGAACCACTTGAGACATTGCGTACTTTAAATCCTGTTTTATTGCTTGTAAAAAAAAAATTTATCGATAAAAACTTTGATGCTAACGAGTTTCGAACTCAAGTCATTGGCATCATCACTCAATGATTTTACCACAGTGTATTACAGTGAAATTGACTTGTAATCTTACTTTTGTGCCTAGATTTATAATGGAAATGCTTATGCTTTGTCTCAGTGGGCTAATCTTAACAATTCTTTTATATTTTGGCCACGTCCTCCAATTTGGTTACTACTAATTGTCAAGGCAAACCTAGCCCTTTCAGAGATCAGATATGCTCTTAGATCTTTTGGAGACAGAGATGCTATTAATATCTCGTTAGGCTGGATCCTATACACCTCTCAAACAACTTCAGTTGTCCATTTTGAGCTAATATGAACCTCTTAAATGGACAAACTGACCTTTTAAATACTCAAGTCTGGAGGTTTGAACAATGCGGCACGCTGACGACCAAGACTCTGTCGCTCGACGAAGACTATGATGCAACGGCAAACTCGTTGCCGCCTATAAATTCACCATTTTCAAACCAAAATTTTACACCAAATTCACTAAAATTTTCTAATTTTTCTACTTTCTACTCTATTTTTTTTTCTTCAAATGGCACTACTTGCAACCCAACTTAATTTGGCAACACAACTTGATTTTTCTGGAGTCATTCTTGAAGCCGTTGTTAGTAAGATATGTGATGGTTATAAGAAAATAGAGAATGGTAAAAATCAAAGAGGTCTTCAAGTCTTAGATGTTAACAAAGTCAAATTTGCACTTAAAAAAAAAGAATAGTTCAAGGCAAGAAAAATGAAGGCGAATAAAATTTGAAAGTTAGTCATAGTACTTCTCACAAAAACCAGGAAAAATCTTCTTAAGAACGCATCAAATGGAAGATACGTCAAATAAAAATAAACATAAGACCAAGATTGTCATAGATTTTTACTAAAGTGTTTAAGTTTGTACTGCTCTAGTTTATATCTTGTAAAAGAGCGTAGTATAGTAGTAAATTAATGTAATAGAGATTAGTGTTTTAGTTAATTGAATCAAGTTATTAAGCTTTCTTTCTTATTGAAATCAAATTAACTTCTTATTTCGATTACGGGCTTTTCATTATTGCAAATATAACGACTACTTCTGATCAAATGTAATTTCTTTTAATATTCACATATTTAAATTTATTAACATCATTAAATTAAAAAACAAACTAGTTTTTGATTCAATTAATAATCTTTGTTATATAAAGTTAAAATTACATTTAATTTCCTGGTTGATTTCCTTGAGCACCACGATTAAAAACCCAACTATCATCGATGTATTCCCTTTGACATAACAGGATTGCGATAGAAGCTTGAGTAGGCTCAGGAGGTTGAGTTTCATCACCATAACCTGGAAAAGGAATATGAGAAACCTGAGGATCGGAATAACCAACAGTGCAATATAGCGTAAAGGCTTCTCTTGGATATGGGGTATAAAAATTTCGAAAGATTGGACCACTGCAGGGAGTTTCCATAGTAAAATCGAATTCTCCGGCATCAGGAGTCCTATGAGTTTCTGGCACGTGCTCTGGTGTTTTACTTCTCTAACTGCTTCTACAACTTGGTTGACCATGAATGGATTCATCTGGAATATCAAGACTCAATATGTTTTTCATTTGGGTCAACTGATCCACATGATAATCCTGCATTTGCCGTGATCTCTGACAGTAATCGTTCAACCTAAAATACAGCTCCTCTTGTGTAGCATCTACGTTCTAATACGGATACGTCTGTTTCATAACTTGAGAAGTAATTGGAACAGTAATATACTTCCCTTCTATATTAATACTCGGCACCTCCCAGTCGAATGGTGGCATAGATGACGAAGAATATGAACCTCCCTGACTACTGGGATAAACTGAGGGAGCGGGCTTTGGTAGTGGAGGTTGGGATGGAAGAAACTCGGAATCAAGTGACAATCTACATAGAGATGACATATCCATCACCCCCATATGTTGCGGCTTTATGGCAATGATAGGCTTGCAAATTTTGCTGAACCAACTGTTATAATCACTTTTATCAATAGGGACCATGATCAAGTCATTAGTATTTTCCCATGGTCTACCAAGCTTCATCAATCTATAGTAATCACCAAAAGAAATCTCCCCGCTTGGAAGTGGGTTGATTTTTTTTTACAAATCTCCCTTGAAGCTGTAGAAGGTGTATTTCGCCAAAGTACCAAACACCTTTGTTAAATTGAGTATTGAAAAACACCATTGTAAACTCAACTCTAGCATCCTTTGGACAGGTTCATGTTGGTACTCTGGATGATCCGCATAAGGCATAATCATAATAATGTTTTGGCTTGTTCTACACAGTTGTTGAATCCTTTGAGACACCTCAGAATGTTGACCGCCATCGACCTGATTGGGGATCTAGCTGTTAATCCGGTATTTTTCTATAATTGGAAAAACAATATTTTGTTGTAGAAGAGCAGGTTCACCAACACGGAAATAAGTATACCACCAACACTGTGAAAATCTTAGAAAATTAAATTAGTTAGTACTTTAACATTTTAAAAATTAAAAAAATCATGAATTAATTAGTTTTTTTACCTCTAAGATTCTCCAAAAACAATTCAAACTTGATCTGGAGCTTGAGCATTCATTGAGGCCCATGTACAATGAAGATAACAGTGTAGACTCCAGTCATAAGTTGGAGCTAACTTTAAATTTTAAAGTGCTTCCAGAAAACCAACATGTGTCACCGAGCTAGAATTTGGAGAAAGACAATGTCCTAACACGTTTAATACAAACACTCTTTCGAGCTTATCAAAGTGTTCATCTTTCTCATAAATTGGATCCCCCTGCACTTTCTGTTTATAACGTTGTAAGAAAACATTCAACCCAGAAACTCTGATTCCACTAAATTTAATAGCTTTGTGGTCATTATTTCCAAGGTCATGAGCATAGTACAATACAAGGCATTGTTTCCATCTTGATTATGCTAACCACTTATGTTGGTCATATGGAACCATATTTCCCTCGTATAATATTTTTGTCAATATATACATATCTAACTGTGTAGCTCCTATAAAAACCATTTTGCAATTAAATTTCGGGTATAAATCCTAAAGTTTGCATAACCTTGTTTGTATAATCTAAAGTTTGCACATATAAAACTAAAACTAAAAATACAAAAACTTAATTAGAGAACAGACAAACTTACCGCATTCAAAATCCTTAAAATAAAATGTATTGGTAGTCTTTCACCAACATTCTATTAATACTTGAACAACAATGCCCATATGGTTCTTATTGTTTAAACCATATAAACGATGTCGCGGATATCTCCAGACTGTCTCTTGAACTGCATTAGGGAGCCACCTATATACCGTACCCAATTCAGCCCACCCACCTCTTAGCATGGTAAACTGACTTCTCTCTTGATGGCCTGATATATGGTCATCTACTACACCAGTGCCGAGAGCTGTCTAACATTATCGAACCCCTAATCTCTATCCTGATTCCAATCCACTCTACTCTTTGGGGTGCTTGATGGTTGTCCCTTTCTGTTTTTTTAATGGCTTACACTCATTGTAGAAGAAGATTTTTTTTGCAGTAAAAACTCTTATTTGTGTACTTTATATGATTTTGGTTGAATTGGATGTGAAATTCTGAATAAAAAAGTCTATATTTATAAGCGATAGAAAATCGATCGTTGGCGGTAGAGATTTTATCGCTTACCGCTTCTCCCATAGTGACGTGGCTTGTTTGCCCAAACACCTGACTAGGAAAACCAAACCATTTAATACGGGTAAATAGAAACTGGCCTTAGTACCATTAAGTCATTAGAGCAAAGCCAGTGGGATGAATATATTGGTTGATTTGTCAAATAACACCCCATTGTAGGATTGGAAAACATAAAAACTCGCTTGGCAAATGGGTATTTGTAAGAGTTTGCCAAGCGAGGCTCAAGTTGAGACGATCGGCTCAGCATAGGCCGAGTAAAATAGTTTTTTACATTAAATTTAGTTAAGTTAGTTATTTTATTTTACTTTATATATATAAACTGATTTTAAAATAGAAACCAGTTCCACTTAACCAAAAAATTATTTATTGTTTAAGAAACGAACCCATTAATTAAAAAAAATATTTATTTATATAAAATTTGTATCCATTTGACTAATTTATTAAATTTTCACTGTCCAAAATCAAGTTTACCAAACCACGTGGCTTAGCATATTGGCTAAAATGCCAATAGCCACCGGAAGCTTTTAGTCATGTTTGGAGAGCTTTTAGGGTTAATCCGGCGGTCATTGTAAAATACTGTAAAATGGTTCAACGGTCCGAAAAACTAATTGATCTCACACACGTGCAAACCTCGTTGAATGATTCAACAGTCTACACAAAACCCTCTAAAAACCCCGTCCTCGTTAAAGCACCACCATCGCTGCGCCATTACTGTCACCGCCTTCGCTGCATCCCCGGAGAACAGGTTCTCTCTCTCAATAGTCGATCCCTGCTTGGTTAAACTATCTTTGGTTTCCTCATATTATCTATAAGGTTTCGATTTTTCTTTGTACTTCAATATTGTAATTAATTTACAATCAAAAAGCTGATTTTTTGTTTTTGTCGTGTGTTTTCAATCTAGGGTTAAAAATCTGAACCAGGTTTCTCTCTTCTAAGGAAAGGTAACCATGAACGCTCCTCAGCGTTACGAAAGATTTGTACTACCTGAAGGAACCAAGAAGTAATTATAATTAATTAATTCTCAATTAATATTGTGATTATTTGTTTAATCGATTAATTTATTGCTTACTCCTTTATTTATCTCTTTAATTAGGGTTTCGTACGAAAGAGATACTAAAATCATCAATGCTGCTTCGTTTACTATTGAGAGAGAAGATCATACTGTTGGGAATGTCCTTCGGATGCAATTACATAGGGATGCAAATGTTCTATTTGCTGGTTACAAGCTTCCACATCCTCTTCAATACAAAATCATAGTTAGGGTCAGTACATTTTGTATTCTTTTTTGCTGTTTTAACTACTTTAGTGTTTATTAATATTGAGTTATTTGGGGTGTCCTGAAAAATGTATTACATTAAAACTTGAGGTGTTTTCGTAATTGGGCAGGTTCATACAACAAGTCAATCTTCGCCAATGCAGGCATACAATCAGGCAATTAATGATCTTGATAAGGAACTTAGTCATTTGAAGAGCTCTCTTGAGGTTTGATATCTCTCCCTCTTGGAGTTCGTACGTACATGCGATTCTGTTATTTGCAGCATGTAGAAATATATTCTTATTTTGAGATGCTACTGATTCATGCTGGAGTGTGTTTTTGACAGTAGTTAGTCGACTCTCTGAAAGTTTATTATTTTCATTTTTCACCCACCTTATAGTAAGGTTTCCTAATACTCTTGCCAGTTGCCACATCTTAGGACATGGACATGGACATGGTGAGGCCACTTTGTTCAGTAAATCTTTTGATGAGTTGGGTTGTTTGTTTAGGCTAAAAATGTAACACAGGCCTAAGGTGTTGTTTTCAGATAGTAGCTGATGGTTGAAAAAAATCATGTTGGTGCTTGTCGAATGTCGAGCCACCAGCTCAGACTCATGCTAAATCTGCCGAGGCTTAAGAGGGCAAAGCGGTTTTCTTTTTCTGTTTGGATTTTAGGGAAGAATGAAGTCCCATTTATGGCTGCGAAAGTTTGATTCGTTAGTTTGTAAGAAAATTAGCAATAACATAAGGAGAAAATAGACATGACTTTGGTAGGAACTTTTTGCATCTCAAGTTCTTCGCTTTGAACTTGAAGTATCATATTTGATGCATTTAAACTTGCTTATTAAAAACTTATAAGTAAACTAATTTGCAAGCTTTCCCTATGCTGTTGATTTGCTCTAGATTGAAATATCTAGATTCTAGAGTACAGTTTGAATTGTTTCAAGAAGTTAAGCCTATGCAGGATCAAGTCCAACAAACTAAAGAAAAAACACCGCAAAATGTTGGATGTGTAAATAAAATTTGAATATTTATTCTGCATTAATGCTTTTAGTGCTGAATATTAATGTGGTGGATTCTGTACGCTTTATATGCTCTCTCTCATCCCATAGTTTTTATTCCATATTACCGCAGCACTGTTTTTCAAGTACTCGTTTTATGCTGTTTTTGGTAACACTGCTACTGAATTGATGGGAGTGTTGGAGACAGTGTAGACATCTGAATCATTTCTTGATGTTACATAATGGCATGAATGAAATGTGAATTTTGGGACAGTCGAAGTGAGGTTCTTTAGATAGTAGTGTAATGACTATTGTCGGGATACTTGGGAATGAGGATACCTGAAAAGACGGATTGACAGAATGAAAATATGAACTAACACCCTTTGTACTCTTTGGAAAAAAACCAGCCTGTTGGACTGGTGTGAGACTCGGATCTTAGATGATGCTTCACTGGCTACAGTATCAAATCCTGTGCATGATAATTTCTTGCTTAGACATAGAATATGATTATTAAATATCGTTGATTTAATTTCTTGTGCTTTTTCCTCGACATTACCAAAAACCTCCGTGTTTATCCAGTATTTTTGCTACTTACAGTGTGTTATAAACTCTCTTTTTTGCAGTCCGAGATCGAGATAAGGAAGCTTTAGGCGTCCCAATGGTCGTACATGTCTTGCTTGGATAGGGGTTTGGTTTTCCTTCTGATACAAGAAGGTGATTAGTTGAAGCAGCAGGGGGTTCAAATGGGTTATAAAAATGTCTTACTTCAAGTGAGGGTTTTCTTTTTTTCATTTTGATCCTTGTGCTGTACACCTTTAAAACTATCTTTGAAAAACTGGCATATAAGATCTACAATAAGAACAAGCTTCATATGTGGTTTCCATTTACAATATAAGCCATGTATGTTTTGTAGTACCATGGAGCATCAGTTGGGAGTACCTTGGTGCTAAGCTGTGAAACAAGACAGACAGGTGGAATGTCCATACAATTTTATTACAAGGATATCTTGGTTACATTTGAACTCATCCAAGGCAGTATTCTGGCAATTGTATATTACTCAGTGTAGAATTTCTATCACTGATAATCAAATTCTAATGTTTACAAAGCTTTTATTTGCGGTTGAGCCCAAATTATGTCTAAAAATGCGCTACAGATTGTGGTAATTGCGTCATTCTGTGTATTTATATGTGTATCTTCACACTTCATTCTGAATTATAATGCGTACCATTTAACCCTGATGATTAAAAGTATTCATTTGAAACAACTACATCTAGCTAGTAGTTAAACCATATGATTATTTTGAAAGTGATTCAATATTTATACTGCGCCACCGTACTCTTTTCTCCTCATTTAGCCCTAAAATAGGCACCTCGCAATCTTGCGAAAATTTCACAACTCAAATCGATCATCCTTAAATGAAATTAGTGGGTTACTTAGGTACATAACATATTTGTTAGCTTTGCCAGGATGGTACATGTTAAGCCTCTTTAATATTGTCTTTATATATACATGGTTTCACAGTTCATCTTCTGGCCCTGGCAAGTTGATTAGGAGAAATTACTAGATGAGGAGAGATATAGATAAGCTTCTTGCCTCGGCCTGCTTATAAATCACATTCCTTCTCCTGTCCTCCAAGATATCATTGGTGGGCAGAGCTGCAGCAGTGGACTTTGTTCGCAATATGCGGATTGGATAGTCTACGATTACTGCATCCTGTACATTTGCAAGTCCAACTGATTAATCTAATTTTATGTAAAAACAATACTGATCTAGCACAAACTAGAAAATAGCACCTGTTTCCCAAAACACTAGATTTTTTTTGAAACATAAAAACACTAGATATTATATTCGGTACGTACATTGAGGAGAAGAGCAGTTTGTAGAGCATAAGGTTGCTTAAAAGTCACAAGAGCACACTATCTCGTCGTTGCTGTCGTCGTCAACTGCTCATCTTCTTTTCTGCACTAACTCATAATAAACGTAAATCAATAAACAAGAAAAATCATCAAAGCCAAACATCCAGTTAATAAAGAGGGGATCACCAATGCGTATGGTAACAATGTACGTACCTATGGATGCGCGTTGTCACGGGGTTGTCCTTCGTCTCGATTTTCTTCCGCGACATTTGTCTATAATTCTTTTACTAGATAAGTAAACCTTTCCTAATGAAGTCTAACACAACTTCAAATGACTACTCAAGATCAAACTCACAAAAAACTCAAGAACAACTTATGAACACTCAAGAACAAGGGTGAACACTTGAATGAAAGTTGTAAGTATGTATTGCTCTCCCAAACTTGGATGATTTACAAATGAAGGGGGCACCCCTGTTTATACTAGTAAGGGGATGCCTTTAATGGACTAGATCTTTACAAGTGTATGGCTAAGATCTAATTCTAGAGTTTTCTATCCTTATCCACACATATCTACACAAGTCTAGAGTTTTCTATCCTTATCCACACATATCTACACAATTCTAGAGGATTCTAAGAAAAGGACAAAAAGAAGAGAATTCTAGAAATGGAAGTCTAGCCATTTAGCCAAAGGGCTAGCCAAGGTGGTGCACAAGGGTGTTTTAGCCATATATTTGGCCATGTGCTAGCCATTTGGTGCACCCTTGTGACATTCTCTCCCACCTAATTCGTAGACGTCCTCGTTGCGTTGTACTTGTCGATGAGATCCTTGTGTTGCCAAAGTAAGTCTTTGTGTTCCCAACTGGCTTCACTGTCTGGTTGATCCTTCCATCGAACAAGGTATTCCTTATAAACTCGGCCTGCTCTTGAGACACGTCTGTGTGACTCTATACTTGAAACCTGCTTGTCTAGAGAGGTAATCATGTTGAACGGAGCCCTCTTGGTTATTCCTCTAGACTCATCATCTTGATCTGCATAGTATGACTTCAAGCAGCTAACATGAAAGACGGGATGGATTTTCATGTGACTTGGCAGCTCCAATCTATAAGATGCCTTCCCGACTTTCTTAATGATGCGAAATGGTCCCTCGTACCGTCGAATGAGTCCCTTATGTACCTTACGAAAAGCTTTGACCTGTTATGGTTTCAACTTCAGCATGACTAAGTCGTCTCATTCGAAAGATACGGGTCTCCTTTTCTCATCCGCCCATTTCTTCATACGCCGAAAGGCTTTCTCCAAGAATGCTTTGGCCAAGTCATACTTCTCTTGCAATTCCTTAGTGAACTGAAAAACAGCAGGACTCTTTCCACTATATCCTCCAGCGAGTGTGTGTGGCATTAAAGGTTGTTGGCCTGTGGCCAACTCAAATGGACTGTGGCCAGATGATTCACTCCTCTACAGGTTGTAGCAAAACTGAGCCACGTCTAAAAGTTCCACCCAATTTCTTTGGTTAGCGTTCGCTAAGTGTCTTAAGTACTCCTCCAACAATGCATTGGTGTGCTCCGTCTGTCCATCTGTTTGAGGATGAAAACTTGTAGAAAAGTTAAGCTCGGACCCAAGTAACTTGAACACCTCTGTCCAAAATTTCCCAGTGAACCTTGGATCACGTCCGCTAACTATTACCTTTGGTATGCCCCAATACTTGACCACGTACTTCACAAATAATCGGGCAGCCTGTTCCACGGTGTAATTTGTTGGTGCAGCGATGAAGGTAGCATACTTGGTGAACCTGTCCACAACCACCAAGCTTGATCCCAAACCATCTACCTTGGGTAAGACAGAGATGAAGTCCATTAATAAACTCTCCCATGGTCTATCTAGCACTGGCAATGGCTCTATAAGTCCTCCTGACTTCTTGTGTTCTACCTTGTCCTGCTAGCACACTAGACACGTTCGAACATAAGCGTCCACGTCGTCCTCCATCTTTGGCCAGTAAAGCTTGCTTCTAATAAAGCCAATGTCCTTCTCTGACAAGAATGGACTGCCCATCGGGTGTCATGACACTCGTGCATTAGTTCAGGCCTCAGGTTCCCGTACCTAGGTATGAACATTCGGTTCCCATGTGTGAATAAGAGACCGTCTTTTAACCAGAACCGACGAGTCTTCCCCTTATTCGCCGTATGGATGACACTCTTTGAAAAAGAGTCTTGTTCCAAACCCTCCCGTACACGATCTGGAATGGTACTAGATAATTTGGTGATGGAAGCTACACGTTCTAAGGCAAGACAATCAAGTTCCGCTTTTCGGCTCAATGCATCAGCAACATAGTTGGTACATCCTGGCTTGTACTCGAACTTCATATCCAACTCGGCCAGAAAGTCTTGCCACCTTGCTTGCTTTGGAGACAACTTCTTCTGAGTCTGGAAGTAACTAGTAGCCACATTACCAGTGAAGACCAAGAAGTGTGACCCAAGAAGGTAGTGCCTCCATGTCCGAAGAAAGTGTATGACATCGGTCATCTCTTTCCCTTGCACCGTGTAACGCCGTTCCGCATCGTTCAACTTCCGACTCTCAAAGTCTAGTGGGTGTCCTTCTTGCATAAGTACTCCACCAATAGCAAAGTCAGAAGCATCAGTATAAACTTCAAAAGGCTTGGTGTGATCAGGTAATCTTAAGACTGGTTCTTTCACAACCGTTGTCTTAAGGTCATCGAAAGCGGCTTGCATTCTTCACTCCATGTCCAAGTCCTAGCTTTCTTCAGCAAGTCAGTAAGTGGTGCTGCCCTCTTCGATTATCCCTCGATGAATCTTCGGTAGCAGTTGACAAATCCTAGGAAGGACCGCAACTGAGCCACTTTGTTAGGCGGTTCCCACTCCTTAATGGCCTTGATCTTCTTTTCATCCATCCAAATCTGTCAATCACCTATCCAATGTCCAAGAAAGGACACTTTGGGTTGAGCGAATGAGCATTTCTCCTCTTTTCACATATAAAAAGTTTTCCTTCAATACTTGGAACACGATCCACAAGTGTTCGAGGTGCTCGTCCAAAGTGTGGCTATATATGACTATGTCGTCAAGGTACACGACTACGAACCGTTCGAGATATGGGTAAAAAACCTTGTTCATCAAAGTACAAAATATGGCAGGAGCATTTGTTAGTCCAAAAGGCATAACCAAAAATTCGTAAGCTCCGTACCTCGTAACACATGTGGTCTTCGGCTCGTCCCCTTCTGCTATTCGAACTTGATAGTATCCTGACCTCAAGTACAACTTTGTGAAATATCGAGCACTACCCAACTGATAAAACAAGTCTTCAACTGTGGGAATTGGGTACTTGTTCTTCACGGTGATTTTGTTCAAGGCTCGGTAGTCAATGCACATCCGAAGACTTCTATCCTTTCTCTTTTGAAACAACATCAGGGCTCCAAAAGGGGCCTTAGAGGGTTGGATGTAGCCGGCATCCAACAATTCCTTGAGTTGATACTTCAACTCCTCCAACTCTGGCGGGGCCATGAGATATGGGGCCATGGCGGGCGACTTTGCTCCAGGTTCCAACTCGATCTGATGATCTACCTCCCTCTTAGGTGGTAATTGCTTGGGCAACTCGGCTGGCATCACGTCCTGATACTCCTGCAAAACCTCTTGCACTTCCAACGGAACGACCTCGTCCAGTTCTTCACTTTCCTCCATAGTGGCTGCTACAAAGATTGGTTCTCCCTTCTGAACTCCTTTCTTCAGTTGTAGAGCCGAAAATGCGCTTGAGCAAGTCTCCTTGGTCCGGGTGGCTGAGATCACACAAGGGGACTTCTCATCACTAATGTTAACTACTCCAAGGAAAGGCACCACAACTACCTTGGAACGATATAAGAACTCCATCCCAAGGATAACTCTGAAATCGTCCATCTACACCACCATAAAGTCAGTAGTCCCTCTTCATGCACCAACCTTAATGTCTACCCCCTTGGCCGCTCCATGAACCGGTATAGTTGTTCATTTTACTGCCTTTATTGTGCTTGAGTCTGCCTCTACCTTCAACTTCAACCGGTTTGAAATATTCCCTCTTTTACTTTTTTTTTTTTTTTGCTTGATCAATTTTATTATTAAGAGGAGCCACTTGTCCATCCAATTTTAACCACTCTCTGCTTGTCCATCCCATAAGCTCCAATTTACACCAAAGGAAATTGGATACGAGCATAGATTTTGTTAAATGAATTATTCTTTTGATAATTCAAATATATTCACCTTTTTAAGAATAAAGTACAGTTTTCTATAAACGTTCGACCATGCATGTCCCAAAGATGTTAATACAATTTTTTTTTAGAATCCTACTATTGGGCTGTAGACTTTGCTTTATGAAGGCTGCTGTGGATTATTATGTCTAAAATAAGGATAATGGGATGACTCAATAGCCATCTCAAAGATCCAAAATATTCTCCCTCAATAACTACCCTAAATCTAATACAAAAACAAAAAAAACTAAATTAATTATCATTTCATCTTCCTCCTCATTTTCCCCTCTTCTCTCCAGATGTAACCTATCTTCATCTTCTCCATTTAATCTTCTTCATTTTCGTTTATTCATCGACGATTCTAAAAATTATTCATCGATGATTAAACTCTTTTCTATAAAACGAGCACCATGAGGTCCAAGCAAGCAAAGGATTTACATAAAAAAAGAAATCAACCAGCAAACAATGATTTAAGTTCTTCTGCACCCGAAGAGCCACCACATCAATCGAGCAGCGAAAGAGAAGATCAACAACCTGCTAATCAATCCACCAGAAATGACTCGTTTAAGGTATTGAATCGGAAAACATATCCTTTTTCTATCAATTTTATTGGTTAATTAGGTTGCATTTGTTAGATTTAGGTTAAAAAAAACAGTTTTGTAACTGCCTACGACTGGGAAAAGATAAGGAAAAGATAAACTCTCAGCCGTATAAGGAAAAGATGAACTCCAAACCGTGAATACATATATACGGCTGAGAAAAGATGAACTCCTAGCCGTAAGATTGAATTTTCCCTTTTTACAGCTAAGAAGGTATGAACTCCCAGCCGTAAACACTGTAATTGATTTCTTTACAGTTAGGAAATTTAACATTCCTAACCGTAAACAATGTAATAAAGGTCTAGGACAAAAATTAAAAACTCAGCCGTATGTTGGAAATCATGGCTGTAAGTGACCCTGAATTTGGGTTACATTTTTATTTTATTTTACGGCTAGGTCCTAGCTAGGAAAACTAACCGTAGAACAACACGACCCAACCGTAAATAGCTATTGCTAGCCGTAACTGACTCTGAGTTTGGTTTAATTATTTATTTATGGTTTACGACTAGGTCAGTGCTTGGGAAAGCCAGTCGTAAATATTTTTGATCCAACCGTAAAGGCACATTTCTCAGCCGTAAATGACCATGAGTTTCCTATTTTTAAGTGTCAAGTTTTTGGATTTTCATTTTTTTTAGCTATGTTTTTTTGTTATATATATTGATCATGCCTTTTTAATTTGTCTTAGGCCACGGAAAGACAAGAAGAAAAATTTGGGTGTAGCCAAAAGGAAACCAGGTGCATTTGTTATTGGTGAACCAAGAGAAGAGGTAACTGAACGTGCACTTATGCTTTCTCAACAACGACAACAACATGAGATTGTGGAATGACATAGGAGCAAAACAAGTGTTGCTCCATTGGTTGGTCCCTCTGATGCTAAAGGGAAAGGAAAAATGAAAGAAAAGAAGCCAACAACTCCTACAACAAAACAAGTGATTGACAACATGGTTCTTTTTCCTGGCAAGGAGAATGGAAGATCTTGGGGTGATCCAAGGGATAAATCTTTCATCTTATTTGGTTACCAACATTCATGGGAGGCAAGGGTCTGTTCGACGTTGGTAATAATCTAATCTAATCTAATCTAATCTAAAGATAAATCTTTATGTATTATTATTAATGTTTATTCCATTGTTTATGTAGGATCATACCATAGCGGTCCCGAAACTCAAAAGGGCAAGTTTATTGTTATTCCATTGTTTTATGTCTTTGGAGAAAAATTCAGGGCAAGTTCTATGATGTTTTGATGGAAAGGGACTCGTATTTTAATGCTTACCTTAGTTCTTAACTTATCATGTAACACTAGTTTTACTTTATGTATTTTCCTTATTGTAATGTCCTTCCCTTCAATGAAAAATGTTATAAAATTTCCTTCTTAGCATCAATGAATGAGTATTAGTGTTCAATCTCAACTCATTTGGAAAAAATCAAACAAATTCAGGGTCACTTATGGCTGGGTATACCACAGAAACCAACCGTAACTAGTACTTACGGCTGGCTCGAGCACCAAACCCAACTGTAGACTACTCAACTAGTTTGTTCTACGACCGGGTTTAATAAAAACCTTAACCGTAAGTTCCTCCTACGGCTGAGTCGAACAAACCCAACCGTATATACCATTTTACGGCTGGGTTGTATGCATTACCTAGCTGTATTTGTTTCTTACGGCTGTGAGTTCATCTTTTCTCAGCCGTAACTAACAAATACTGCTGGCTCGAGCACCAAATCCAACCGTAGACTACTCAGCTAGTTTGCGCTACGACTGGGTTTAATAAAAAACCTGACCTTAAGTTAGACCTACGGCTGGATCGATATCCACAAACCCAACTGTATACACCATTTTTTCTCGTATGTGGGACTCTCTCTCTTCTTGGGTAGATTATCGATCGTCTTTCATTTTGATAGTGAGTACTTTTTATACTAATAAGTAAAGTAAAGAATCTAACTTGCGGTTGAGTTATATGCATTTCCCAGTCGTATCTATTTCTTACGGCTAGGAGTTCATCTTTTCCCAGCCGTAGGCTTAAATTGATTTTGGTTATGATTTTGATTTTGATTCTCAAATCGTAAAGTTAAATTGTTTCACTAATCTAATTAATCACTAATCTTTATTAGCTAATTAATTTCATTACTACTAATTAATCTAGGGGTAGTCTAGGTATAATGCAAAATATTAAATTAGGGGGTTTTTGAGTTGGATTCAAGATGACCATATTTTATCATCTTTAAGCCCCTATGAGCCAAGGTCTGCAGCCCCAATAATAAAGTTCTTTTTTTACCCTTGTTTGGCATATTTATTTATGGTCGCGTACAGATGATCCAACGATGAATTGTTTGAACTTCTCGTTACGTAGGAGAGTTCGAGGAATTTAGCATGTTTTTAACAAGAGTGGTTCTGGACAAACCATGCTTTTGAACACCCAAATACGGTATGCAAAAGGGGAATATTTTATAAAAAAGGAATAGACAAACTACAATTGGTTCGTAGCGAATTTATAATATGTTGAAGAAAATTTAAATAAATTGGCTTAAATTTAAAGGAATTAGAATACATCGAGAACAAGTTAGATTTCTAAAATCCATGTTTTTTCAATTTCTTCTAATTGCACAGTCATCTGAAGAAATTATAGTGAAATTTGATTACAGCCTTACAGGGATTTGAAGTAAGACTAGAAGATTATAAAAAGAATTTAAATGAATTTGACTCAAATTTTAAAAAAAAATAAGAAAAAGAAATTATAAACGTGGAGAAATGCTAGCTTTTCAATTTGTTCTAATTCAACAATCATCAGAAGCTGTAGTGAAATTTGAGCACATTACGATCTAGAATTAAACGTTGGATCGGGATCAGTAGGTTCGAATTCGGTACATGCTTCAAGTCAAGGTTCAACAAGTGCAGGAAACCAAGCACCGGTCCAACAACCTGCAATGAGTTTTTTTATGAAGCATATTACAGTGAGTTTTTAGTCCATTTAGAAAATTTTGGAGTAAATTCCAAGGAATTAGAAGAAATCGAAAATATCACGGTTGGGTGTCCAAAGGTGTAACCGACGGGATTCTAATTTTGATCAATATAAATACTCATTTCAATCTCCGAATAAAATTCTTTTGGGTGACAGGGTTGGTGGGTTCCACACAAATAAACCCCAGAAGAAACAAACATTTCATAAGAAAGAACGGTTTATCTCTTTATACTTCGTTTTGATGAGTGAAAATTTATTAATAATAGATCGTCATGGATACAACTTAGGGTAAATTACATTTAGCTCAAGGTCTCATCATGTACCACCTTGTTTAGTAATATCTGTTTGATTAGGATTATACAAGGCATCTGTCTTTGTCTTCTCGGTAATAAACTCTATCCCAACTTATCAAATGAGTTTTTTTTACCTAATAAACCATTGCACCAAATTAAGGCTGCTCAAAAGGATTTTTTGGTGGGATAAAAATGAAACAAAGAATTTAAATAAAATCGTGGTATTTAAGATACATATGCAAGAATAAAGAGCGAGGAGGTTTGATTTTTAGAAATATGAAGGCTTTTAACCGGGTCTAGATATTCTCCCCCTAGTATTTCTTGTATTCTCTGTGCCCGCAATAATGTTACGACACATGTTTAGTCGATAACTAACTATACCTAACCTTGTGTTCTTTCAACAATTTTATTTTTAATAAAGAAATATAGAAATTATCCAAACAAATAAAAGGCTATAACTAAATTATTATCCGGCGTTACCTTTTACCGATCAATGCGATTATTTCTTTATTTCTTTCAACTTTTAGAATTTCGCTAACCGTTATTCTTATTTAATTTATTTTCTTGCAATTTGATTTTAATCCATTTAATCTAAAATTTTCTTGATGTAAAATGTGTTTTGGAGTGGGTACATCAATAAATTTACTAATTAGAAATCATGAAATGTTAATTAAGGAAGAAAGGTGCAGTAATTGATTTCTTCTGATGTTTCATCAAGTATTGAAGGGTGTAGTAGCAGGAAATCCCGCACAAAATCCCGCACATACACCCCAAAGGATATCATAAAGTTAAGACATGATTCACCATCACAAATGAGGAAGTAAGTGTAAGAATATAAGATAGACATAAGGGTTTTACCTGGTTCGATCGTTAATGAGATCTACACCCATGGGTGGAGTTTTTACTATGAGTGTTAGATTACAAGTAAGCCTCATTGAAGTGGAGATCCTCAAGTGAGGTAGAGAGTGTCTGGAAGAGGACATGAAGAAGTACCCTCCAAAACTAATACATTAGAAATTACATGTTTGTCCTTAGCTTAGATTCTAAGCAAAAAAGACTAGTAAGGTATAAATAGTTTTATGTGCGTTAAGTTACTTCAGATCTAATCTTTCCCCACGTATTGAGCATTATTTATACCCTCACATTTTGCCTCTTTTTTCTTGAGCATTGTCTAAAGAAAAATTCTTAAGAAAAAATCTATCTTGCTTTAATTTCTGAGACGAGGCGAATAGTAAGCGAAATTCCCGAAGTGACTGTCTGAAACTGAACTCGGTATTGTATCTATTATGCCAAGAATTCGGCGAATGATGGATTGTTCCTATCTTTTTTTCCAAGTTCTTATAACTGACTTAACATTATGTTGGGGTTTGAGGGAGTTGAGGCTTTAATGGGCTTGTTATTGTCTTTGCTTCCCAATCTTCAGCTGTTGATATAACTCCAAACTGGATATATTGAAGGGTATATTAATTAAATATCCCTAGATTTTGACCCCTTTATAAATATCCTTACCACATTTTAAATATACCCCTCACCTTCTAGAAATCTTATCACTTAAGATAAATTACCTTAATACCCTTATGTGTATAACTTTTTTTCTAATATATCACACATGACATTTTTCTTCATTTCAAAAAACAACAATTTTCTTTCTCCACCATTCCACCACCACCAGCACTACATCACCACCACCACTCCACAACCACCACCACCTCTAGTCCACCATCGTCGTCGTCGTCGTCGTCGCCACCACCACCACCCAAGTTGATACAAATTTGAAAATTCAGAAATAAGTTAGTTCCAGATTTTAGCGTCAACAACCAAAGATGACATCATATATGGTGTCAACAACCCAAGTTGATACCAAAATTATTAAGAAATAAGTTAGGTTCAGATTATGGTGTCAACAACCGAAGTTGACATCAAAATTTGGTGTCAACAACCGAAGTTGACATCATAATTTGGTGTCAACAACCGAAATTTTGGTGTCAACTACCAAAGTTGACATCATAATCTGGTGTCAACAACCCAAGTTGATACCAAGATTAAAAATTTAGAAATAAGTTAGGTCCAAATTATGATGTCAACAACCACATAGTTGATATTGAAATCAGGTGTCAACAACCAAAATAAATACCTAAATCTGGTGTCAACAACCAAAGTTGATACCAAAATTTGAAATTTCAGAAATAAAATATCCAGATTATGGTGTCAACAACCAAAATTGACATTATAATATGGTGTCAGCAATCCAAGTTGACACCAAAAATTGACATACTCGAATAAATGAACTTGACGTGAATCGAACACGTACCTTCTGACTATAGTCAGTTGTGATACCATTACACCGGTAACTACTTCAAATCCAAGAAGAGAAACAACTTACCTAAGTCCCTGAACTGTAATTTTCTCAAGATAATCGAATGCACATACCATGCAAATGTTATATACATGTAAATAGTATGTCGAGCTTTTTTATACATTTGTACAAGAAAATAACTACCCCACCCCCACCGCAACATCCACTACCAACACCACTGCTGCACACACAGACCACTACTGCACACACAGACTACTACTGCAACAACAACATATTCCACTACTAGCACCACAACATCCACTACCACCACCACTGCTGTAAACAAAACAACAACAACAACAACAACCACTCCATCACTGCAAATTCTTCATCACTGACTCTTGTACCACTACCATAATCCAATCCCACCTCCTCCACCACTACCAATGACAATTACACCAACAAAAATAGCCTCAAACTCCAACTCCAACTCCAACTCCACAACCAGCCACCTCCAAAATTCAACTCCACACCCAATTCAAAAACCAAATAAATAAGAAACTCATAAACACATGCATACTTGTCAAAATAAATAAATAATCAAATTCACTTTCAATTTTTTGAAACTATTTTTTCATTTCCCTCCACCATCTCACCATAATCAAAACCTTGTAAATAAACATAAACATATATTTTATACCATCACCACCTCCATATCAACAAAGGCACCAACACCACCCTCACTACTACAATAAAATTCACCACCATCACCTGCAGTGCAACAAACATTCGCCACCACAACCAGAACAAAAACAACATTCACCAACACTATTGTTGCAACATCCACCGGCACCGCTGCAACAACACCTTCTAGCACCACCACCACCACTACCACAACATCAAGATTAAAAATTAAAAATCAACAATCTCTACAATTATCATGAAATTAGTAAATATCATGAAATTAAAATTAAAATCAAAATCTAAACCTAAACCTAAAATAAAGTTGAATCATACCAGTTTCAGAATCAACAATCTGCAGCTCAATGCATTCAAAATAAATAAAGAAATCAAGTTGCAGTTGAATCAACACAAATTAAAATTCTAAAATCTCGGCAACCAAATTGAAAATCATACACACTGAATCAATATTTGGCTTCAATGAATCGAACATGCAAAGATCTCTCTGAATCTTCAATCGAAATTATGAAATCGCAAACCAAAAAATCAAATATATCGATCTCTGAATCTGGAAAATCAATCGAAAATCAATAGAAGAAAGAGGATGAAGAAGGAGGAAAGAGAATACAAACTATCGAAGGAAAATCAATCAAAAATCTATCGATCTCTGATCTAGAGGTGGTGGTGGCGGTGATGCAGAAAGAAGAGGAATGAGAATACAAAGAATTCTTTTTCAGATCTAAAATTAAAATGGAAAAATATTGTATACTACTAATACAAGAAGGGTATTTAAGAAATTATAAAAAAAAATAGTTTTCTTCTAAATTCTTTAGGGATATTTGTGAAGGTTGTAAAAGGTATTTGTGAAGGCCACCAAAAGTAGGGGTATTTATTCAATTCCCACTATATTGAATACCATTTTATACTTCACGAATCAAACATTTGGATCCTAGATTCAGAGTTAGCGAGGTAACTTATCTACGTAGCATTATGGCTCTTTAACTTGCCGCCATGATATCATAACCATCAATACACTTCGGTGGGATTCAAATATTACGAGGGCGTTTCATGGTCCCTTCTGGTGATCGCTGTGCAGGAGGGCTTGTAGGAAAGCAGGGCCGGTCTTGTATTTTTGTGGTCCAATATAATTATTTTTTGGTCATTTTTTAATAAAAAAAATTATATGTGATAGAAACTGTATTAACATTGTTAACTAGAAAAGCATTCAATTGAATATAAAATATAAATCCATAAACTATGATCTTAAGATACCAAAAAATTGAAGACTAAGTCAGTTTCTAAAAACACCGTTCTTAGTATACATCTAGAAACAAAAACATCGAACAACACATAACCAATCTATATATTAATAAGATGCCAACTGAGTAACCGAGCAAAAAAAAATGATGTCAATTGAGTAACGATAGTTGAGACTAAATAGAACAACAAATGATCAAAACTCAAATGAACACAGGATCAAAAACATATTACGTATACAAATTAAGTAATCAGAACTCAAAAGAAATACAATTAAAGAAAAAACCATAGTAACCATAGAATCAATTATTTTTTAAAAAATATATAATATCATACGTAAATAAATTTATGAACACTAGAACAATTTTCTTTTTATTTTTCGTTTTCGGTTTTAAAGACTTGCTTTGCTTTCACAACTGGAGACAACCTTTTAAGGGAGAAAAATTTTGTATTTTATACTAGTGTTAGAATTAAAATAAAATAAAAAATATGACCCCCTCTAACTTGTGGCCTCAAGCAAGGCTTTGCTTGCTTTAGCTAGAGGGCCGGCCCTATAGGCAAGACTGTTGTCTGTGAGGATTTTGAAGATTCCTAATCTCTGATAGACTAGCGAGTAGGATGTCAATTCTTGTTGAATAAGAATAATTGTAGAAGATGGGTTTTGAGATTCACCCCTGAACACTTGGTTACACTTAGCTTTCCAAATGTATAAAGAAATTATGGCGTAAATATCTTGCCACTGATAGTACTCATCCTCCCAGACTCCATTGGTGGAAAACCACGATTAGAACCAAATTCTAGCAAAGTCACAGTAAAAAATCCTAACTACTTTACCCCGCCCAAACCAAACCTCTCTCTCGTAAAAAAGACATTTTTTTAGCAGATACATTATCGTCTCTTCTTGATGTTCACAAAAAGGACACAATGTGGTATCAATATGGATTCTTGATCTGATAACTAATATAACACGCAGAATATTATAGAAACACTTGCAGACAAAGAGCTGGATTCTAAGGATCACATTTAAGGTCCAAATTTTTCGGCACAAAGGGTTTGATGGTTGGTTCATGATATGGTGATTCATTTTATAAAAAGATCGGGTAGAGAAATTACCGTTTTTTGTGTGGGTCCATTTAATAGAGCCAGGTGAGTCGAAATTAATTTTGATGCTTGAGATTAGACTAGTTATATCGGGAGAGAAAATTGAGTTTAGGAAATCCAGTTCCCATTCTTAATTTTCAAAGTTAATGAGTTGGCCCACTAAGGAGAATCCTGCTAATAAGGTTTGGGACGAAGGAATAAGATTATGAAACAGAATGGGAACCCACTGGTTTTCCCAAATATTAATATCGAAGCCATCCTTGATTGTCCAGGATACTGATTCCTTGATGAGAAAGAGACCTTTTTTAATGCCTCCCTAAACAAAGGATCCCGTGGTTTTTGGGTTTCCCAGTTTAAAAGGATGAGAATACCTATAATACTTAGAGATCACAATCAGGGTCCAAAAGGCGTCCTGATCTGAGACCAGTCTCCAAGCCAGCTTAGCAAGTAGGAGTCTTTCATGTTCTGAAGTTTTTTGAATCTCACCCCAGCCTGATCCTTTGGCCAGCAGATTGGGTCTCAAGCTTTGAGGTAAAATCTTTATATCTTTCTTCCTTCCTCCACCTAAAGTCCCGAGTATACAAGTAAGTTGATGAGATATGTTTTTTTTGAAAGGGAAACATGATATGAGGTAATCTGAGATAATGTACGTTTAAAGTAGATAATACCAAAGTGGCACGTCTTGCTTGAGATGAGGAAGATTTTTTCCAGCCTTTGATGCGGACCTTGAATATGAAGGCTTTTAACCAGGCTTTAGAAGGTAAACAAACATGAAAGCTATTTCATTTAGAAGGTTAGTTATGGGAAATTGTCTTGCACCAGAAATATTTCAAGGGTAAAAAGTTACGTCAATTGCGAATCATAAAAAAAGATACATGTATTTGGAACTTTATAGCATAAGGTATCACCCTTATTAAACCACTGTATTTGGGAGATTGGCGATGAAAAATCCATATCTACAATGTACATCACCTACATCTGGTTTGACAAATGGATATCTTTGGCCTAAATCACCCCCGACACCGAAAGATGATTATGTTGGTCCAATCCATTCTCAGATTAAGGAGCTAATCTATGAGAATACTAAAAATTGGAATCTTCATCTGATCACTAGTCTTTTTGTTCTAGATATAGTCAAATAGATCTTACATGTCAGAATTTCCAACTCATGGAAAAGATAGAATTCGACGGAAACAGTGAATTCTCAGTCAAATCGCTATACAATGCTATTACGACGTCTCGACGCTGTCCATCTTCTCAATTGGAGGTTGTTTATAAGAGTATTTGGAACTCCAAAGTCATTCCAAAAATCATACTATTCATACGGAAATGCTGGACTGATTGCAACCAAAGTGAAGATATCTTGTTTTTTCCAAGCATCAACAACTCAAAGCAGTCTAACCAACAACCAGAAGATATCAAGCATCTTTTCTGCATTTCCCTTTTGCAAGTGCAGCTTGGTTTTCAAGTATATTTAAGCGCTCACTTTACAGATTGAAGCTAGCAATCCGGGCAAATACAGTATACCCGTTTAAGTGACTGTTTAATAGGGATGGGATGTATAAGTAACAAACTGTGCCCAGGGTTTTTGTTAATCACAAGGTTTTTAGTGCGACAACAATGACAACACCATGCATGTGTAGAATATGGATGTCTTGACGATCGCATTGATACTACTCGACTGTATCTATACTAAAGAAAAGAGATGCAACAGTTAGTAGGAACAACCTCAGAGCCAACATGAAAAAGCTAAGGATTATATTGCAACAATTTCCAGCACAAGTCAATAAGCCACACGACCACCATGGAGTATCAAACTAGGGTTTTCATCAATAAAAAACATAAATAAGACACTATGTATTTGGAAGATGTACTTTCGAACCTATCACATTGTACTATTTTTCCTTCGTCAAGGTTTTGTCATACCTATCATAAACTTGATATACACGCAACAACTAGAGTGTACTTCTCATGATATTGTTCGAACTAGAGAACGCCTACATGACTACTACATGGTAGATGATGATGCAAGGGCGGCCTGAGCGACCTTAATGAAAACATCCTCTAAGGTGGTATCAGTAAAACCCCACGCATTGACCGGGAACTCCCGCTTTGCATTTTCAACTGCTCGGAAAACATCTCCAATTCTTACTTCTTTCTTAGAAATTTCAAACTTCTGGGTTCCGGACAAATGGTAGATTTTGTTTGCATTCGAAGAGAGCCGGCGTACTAATTTCTCCACTTCCTCTTCTTGGTCAGCAGATGTTGTCATTGTAAACACATATGATCCTCCATATCTTGCTTTTAACTGTCATGCAAAACATGTTTCAGAAAATGAAACTAAGAAAGACGGAAGAGTAGATTACTTAAATTTAGGAGAGCTCTAATGATGATATTTTTCATCATCAGCCTGGAGGATGATTTTCAATTGGAAGAAGTTATGGTTCTAGCTTGTTTTTAGTCTCCTTGCTATGTTTTTTATTTGAACATTAATTAACCCTTTTTTTTGGGAAGGAGAGTGAAATTTCTTTTAATGGTCGGAGTGAGACCGGGAACCTCTCTGCCTTAAGTATGGGAGTAAGACTGCGCAATTCCTAATTAGTTAGTAACCTACTTTATACAAAAAAGAAGAAGTGCTAGGTAAGAAACATTGACACTAAATTCCCATAAATGTCAAAGAGTAAATAGACAGCAACGTTACGTCAAAAGGTTCATTTTTTTTCTTAAAGCTGCAAAGGTGTTTCAAGAAAGTAAGGGTTCATTGCCTATCGATCCATATAAAAATTTGTAACAAATCTACAAAGAACAACAACATAAGCTTAAGTAATTAAAATTTAGAAATGTGAGATAATTTTATTTTTACCTCTTTTGGATTTCCTATGCACTGCAAGCTTCCGTCTGCAAAGATTCCTAACCGGTCACATAGTGCTTCTGCCTCTTCCATTGAATGAGCTGAAACCATCAAGAGTATCAGCAAACACATAAAAAAATAATGGTAAAATTAGTGAAACAATAGGATCAAGTATCTAGTTTTATTACTGGTAAGAATAATAGGCCGATCCTTCTTTGCTCGTTTCACAATATTCCACAAATGGTATCTTGAAGATGGGTCCAGTCCAGTACTGGGTTCATCCATATAAACAACCTTTCACAAGAAAAGGAACTTACATCATAAAATTGCATTATAAGAGATTAAAACTATACAAGTATAAGTATACAACATAGCATTATAGGAACTATTCAAACTTAAGTTCAATATTTGTCGGAAGCTTGAAAAATACAAATAAATAAAGACATGGGTAAAACCTTAGGATCACCAATTAGCGAAATGGCAACGCTAAGACGCCTCTTCATCCCACCACTATAAGTTCCAGCTTGTTTATCGGCAACACCTCCATGGTATAAGTTGACACTTTTTAGAGATTCTTCCACTGCCTGCATCAACAACAACAACAAAAAAAAGAGATCACAACTCATGTGGTTTGTGGAATGTTGGTTGGGTAATGGTACACCTTGCTAAAAAAACAAAAGGATATAGAATAATACACTTTCATATTTAAAACAGAATACTGCTCACAAATATGTAGACTTACTTCCGTTAAGTCAGACGCTTTGAGGTTCTTCAATCTTCCATAGAATAGAAGATGTTCTCTGCCTGTTAGCGTTTCCCAGAGCAGGCTGCCATTGCGCATAAAACAAAAATTAATTGTTATCAATTTGTACTACTGGTAAATCATAATCAATGTGTCTCCACAGAGAAAAAAAAAGATGCATTGTTGCTTACTCATACTGGGGGCATACACCCATGCTGGCATATAATTGGCCCATATCAGTTCGTATGTCCAATCCATCGACTAATGCCATACCAGAGGTTGGTTCTGTGAGCCCAATCATCTGCAAGTAAACATCATATCTCTTTGAGAGGGGATATACACTAAACCTTTGATATTTGTCTACATTTCGGGAGATACTAATTAAACAACAATAAATGAAACCTCTGAATTTAGATTTTCACAGTGCCATAACTCACCATACTGATAAAGGAGGTTTTACCGGCACCATTTGGACCAAGCATACCAAAACATTCCCCTCGACCCAAAGCAAGAGACAACCCTCTAACTGCTAATTTTTCAGGATTTCCATCCATACTTGGATAAACTTTTTTAAGATTATCACAGATGATGGAATCAGCTGTATCATCTGCGAGGATTAACTCTTTAACCTTTTCTCTCTGCACAAATATAAACAAGAAGATTAGTATAACTTACAGAAAAGAACAGACAAGAAAAGTTGTTGAACTTAGGGCCCACATCTGAAGTTCAAAGCACATGAAGAAGGCATTTTTTTAATCTGGATTTCATATAAAATGATAGTCTATATGCTCGCTCATTTTGGTGGCTTCCAGTTATTATATGTCTAAGCACCACTCACTATCGAATTCCTTTATACGCAAATACATGTAAACATTCAGAACTTTATAAGAAATGCTTGAGAAGGAACAAAGTTACCTCTTGGGAAACATCAGGTTTTTCACTTTCATCACGAATGTTTAACTGATTTCTCTGGATAGTTGGCTGCTGATTAGAAGCTGATGGCAACTTTAAGAAAAAAAGGGGGTGCTTTCTGACACCATTACCTAGGATATAACTTGATCTAAATAATATGCAACAACAAGCATTATGAACCATTCTATGGTCATGAGAATTAAGGCTTGTCTCATCCCATTCTCACCATCATTAATATCATTCCAACTCATTTTAACTGCATAACCCAGATAAAATTCTCTTTTGGTATATTCTTGAAACTCATAAATCCCACGACACAGAGCAAATGCAGGAAACATCTCTAGTATGATAATCCAATCTCCTACAGCAACACAAGATCATTTCGAATGTAATTAGGGAATGTCACAAGATATACGGTGTTTAGACCGCAGAATTACAAGAATACAAAAGTTTCTAATGGGACAAGCATAGTGTACTATAAGAATGTATGAATAAAACAAAAAGAATATCATCCTTCCAACATCCTGTTTAACTGCATCATTAGATCAACTCGCTTGAAATGGATGGAGATTGCAAGACACTCTGGAAAATATACATTCCTAAGAGCCCCGATCCAAATACATACATGTGTGATATTACTGTGACACCGAATTCGAGATATTAATATATAAGGAAGAAAATGTAAAACATCTGGATGTTAGCACAAAAGAAATGAAAATGAGGGTTACAGACCTGTAGCCGTCTTAACACGTAAAAATAATGTTGCCGTAAGAAAAGCAAATGAAATCTGCAGGTTTATATAGATGAAATAGAAGGTAAACTGTATGCAGAATGGAGTACACTTGAAGATCGGCGACCCTGAAAAATAACAAAAATATTAATTATAATATATAATAATAAAAAAAAAACGCATCACACATAAATTAAAACAACACAATTCGATTGATATGAGTTTTCTTACCTGTGAAATAACCGGATACCATGAAACATAGTATGTAGACAAAAGAGAGTAAAAGAAAATATAACTATCTTATCATCCAGTACGGACTGTCTCCAAGTCCATGCATTTTCATCATGACCCTTAAATTTTGTTGCTTCTCATAAACAAGATTTGTCAATATAACCTACATCAAAAGGTTAGTAATAAGACTTCAGTCTGAGCAGTTTACCAAAGATACGTCTTAAGTATAGATTGTTCATGGCTTGCCTTGTGAAAAACAAACTATATGCCAAGCAAAGATAAATTTTGAAATATCAGCATTCAATTAACTTTAGTGTCAATACAAGGGTTAAATTTGGCTAACAGAATATGACACAGTTGGAGTGGTGTTGTTGCATTTTTTTCAAAACAACATAAGCCGCCACTTTCCGAAAATTACAAAAAATCTAAATTTATACCACATAAGAAAAAGAAAAGAGCATTAGTGGAAACCAGAACCACAGCTGCAACTTTAAGTCAAAATCTCCACCAGAGCCAGGAAAATTAATACGATAAGTAGGCACATTAGCTTTAGTAAGCAGTGAATTTTCTCACTATGTAAATAGCTCAATCGTTTTTAGGCATTTGTACAGTAAAGAAAAGCAAAACTAACAATTTTAGCAAGTAATGCACAAGTTATTGAATGAACTCTAGCACTATAAGAAACTAATTTAAAAAATAAAAACAAGCATCACCTACTGGACACTCACTCGTAATGATGTAGAAAGTCAAGGTTAGTCCCACTTACAGGAAAAAGCTGCAAAATTATCCATGTGAACAAGAGCAGAACACCTATATTTTCTAGCATCGCCAGCATTTGATCAAGCAAATCGGCCATTCGCGGTGGTCGAGTCTTTGGCATATCTTTGACATAATCTAGCAGCACCTTTATACCAGTGCCATTCAAGAACTTGAGATAAGCATTGGAAGCCTACATAAACAAATACGATATTAGTGGAAGAAATATGCAGATATTGTAAACGCACAAATACACATAGTTTAAGAACAGCATCACCTTGCCGTTAATTTCTTGTCTCTTCCTCTGTTATAATTTTTTTAAGATCGATCATTGTTTCTTTCTTAATTTATTATAATCAACAAACTTTAAAAATCTAATTCACATGATCAGCTTTTACATGATAATCTAATTCACCCAAAAATTGAATGACCAAAAATCATTTTGTTAGGTAATTGAGACCTTTTTAGGTTTATAGTTTTTAATGGAGGTGTTAGAGGTAAAGGTTACGGTGTGGGTGAAGGGCGGCAAATCTGCAACGGGTTGTGTTGGTAGACTGGTAATAGCGGTATCGAAAATTGTGGTTTCATTGTAGGTTCCACGGAAGGAGTCGTAGGACTACGAGCGCCTAAACTTCTGTACTGAATTTTAATTTTGGGTTGATACTTGCTTGGCTAGGGCTGCACATCGGGTCGGATGGGTCGGGTTTGGCCGTACCCGACCCGTCAATTGGTGGGTAATTGAAGTATTTACCCGCACCCAACCCGTCGTATGACGGGTCGGGTGTGGGTGGGTGTGGGTCACCCGCCCAGTTCAATGTAAATCACATATCGCTGAAAAAGAAAAAAACAGTATAATCTGGGAATAACTTAAACGCTCTAAACTCTCAACAAATCCCTGCAATCATTGAGTCCAGAACAAGGGGGAGGGGAACACGATGTAAAAAATAAAAACTTGATCAAAGGCTTCATCATCGTCATCAGGAAGGGTGTGATTTGCAGCTTGAGCCAATTCTTGTTCATGCCTGAAACAAAAAGAACATTTTCAAGTTCAGCAGTGAGACTTGGCAAAGGAAAGCTGTAAAATAATGGATAAACCATGGGGGAGGGGGGAGGGGTTCTAAAAGATCAGCCAAGCTAGGGGAAAAACAAATAAGCTAGAAATAGAAAAAACTTACTTCTGTTGTGCCTCCATATCAATTAAAACTTCTGGGGGAGCAAGTGCAGGTGACTCAACAAAGTGTAGATTGGCATCTCTGTTATCACACAGTATATTAGCAACATTATAATAAACAAGAGGTCAGTGGAGTACTTAAGAGAGCACAAAAATGAGGTTTATAGTTTATAACAGTACCCTGCAAGCTTTCTGGCAAGATACAAGAAAGGCTTCTCGAAGTTGTAGTTACTCTTTGCAGAAATCTCATAGTATTGCAGATTTTTCTTCCTGTGGAAAGTAACTTGCTTGGATTTCACTTGCTGATAGGTGCATAAATCATACATTTAATGTAGTTTTTCCTGACCCTTATGTGCTATATTTGAGTGAATTACTAGGTATTTTGATTACTTTCGAAGTTTAGTTGTCTTTTCAGGTTACAGTCCGGAAATCCGCAGAATGGAGATTAAAGAGAAGAATTACCGAGGTAGCCAGTAAAACTCTGCTGAATTTAGGCCTTTCACCATCAAAAGTGTAGGAAATTGAATTACAAAGCCAACGGCGAAAGAACGAGGTCATTCGGATCTTGTATGAGGAAGTTATGGGCAAAGCCACATGGTGGCAAACTAGCTTGTGATGTTAGCGCCCAGGCGCTAAGTTGGCTGAATTGCAAGTGCTAAGGTGCTAAGTTGGCTAACTCAAGTTCTATAGAAATAAATTAGGCCTTTCTCGTGGAAAGCCCTTTGGAGAGGTAGCTTTAGTACATATTGGAGGTCCAAGAGATATTTGGGGGCCAGGTTCAAGTACACAAGTTGGAAACACGAGTTAGCTACACACAAGTTGGCTGGCGCAACTATTGTCGGAAAAGAGCTAAGTTGGCTGGTGCAACTATTTTAGGACAAGGGTTTGCTAGCCAAGGACAAGCTGGAGATGCACAAAATTTCGGAGAAAGAGTATGGTTTGAGCTAGGGCAGGCGCACTATATTTCGGAGTTGGCTACACACTCAAGTTGGCCACACAAGTAGAAGCCGAGAAAAGTGCTAAAACGTACTGTTTTTAGGGAAAAGCCACATGGGCTGTTCACGCAAGGATTTTAGGGATTAAAGCTCATATAAATACTTAAACATACAGGAGTTTTGAGAGGTGATCACGGTGAGAAAGATTAACACAATACATGAGAAGGAAACAGGACAAAGAAGAAGGCGACAGGCGTATTTTGGGCTGCTGGCTACTTCCGCAGCTGCGCTTCGGAGCCAGAATCATTCGTTGCAATCCTTCCGGGTTTGAGTAAATTGTATTATAATTATTTTTCATGGGTTTTGAGAAATCCATGATGAGCTAAACCTTTCATATTGGTTAGGGATGTAATCTGATGTTTGAAGACATGTTTATCAATTGAATGGCGCATATCTCATGATTTCATGCTATTACTAATGTCGTTCATGTTCTACTGATTATAATGCCATGTATGATTGATTGTGTGTTTGTTTAAGTTGCAAATTGAATGAGCATGTATTGATATCTACAACTAAACTAGAGTTTTCGATCCGGAATTGTCGAAGGACTCTAGTTACAAGTAGTATAGCATATTTGTTAACAATACTTAAAATTGCCATGCAAGTATGTGTAGAAGCTTGACCTAGATTAAATCCGAGTTGCGCGATGCATCGGATTATTTAGAATAACCTCAACTCACAAAGACCATTGCTTTCATTGGGTTAAACTTGGTGTTTACATCGAGTTATCTGGTGTTAAGAATTCAGAGAGCGGCCGATACCCTCTCTGATGATATTAGGAGTTTTGCCGAAGTAGCCATGCGATAGGATGCTTTAGGATTATTGGTATTATTAATGCATGAATGTTGAGTATGCTTTGATTGATAACATGTTGGAAAACTGACGATGAATTCTCTAACCAATACTTCTCTCTCTGATATTCGTTTTCATTAAACTGCTTTAGTTTGCTTTAGTTTAATTTAGTTTAATTCACAACACAACCCCCCATGTTTACTCACGTAACTGAAAATAAATCACAATCACTGCCTCTCTGTGGGAACGAACTTGTTCTTATTTGCTATACTTAAATCTATTTTGGAAGAGTAAGAACTTGGATATTTTGGTTGATTACGACACGACCACTTGCCTGTTCTTGTCATCAACCTTGTTTTCACAAAGAACAATTGGAATATTTTCACACACCCTACAATAACAACCATGTAAATTTAACTGCATTAGCATCTGACATCTGACGTCTTACAATATCAATACTTTATACAAAACAAGAGTTTAGCAACAGAACAAACCTGCAGAGATCTCTGTGCCATGTCGGGACATTCTTGTACGTCAAACGGGCAGTGACGTCAAACGTAATTATAGCACACTGTGAAATCAGGCAGAGTTTCCTTTGTTTTCTGGCAAGTTCCAGGCCAAATGGATGCCTTTTATCAATTCCTTCTCTGCAAAGTTCCTAGCATACATCTAGCCAGAATGAATCAATCAAACCACACACCCAACTTCTTGTTTAATCATTTGGAACAACCACCATCTCTAATTCTTCCAGTCACTGATAAGTGCATAATTTATACATTTTAAGTATCATTTCCTTATTCTTATTTGCTAGATTTTGTGTGAATTACCGTGTTTTATTATTACTTTTCTAGTTTGTGTGTTTTATCAGGTTACATCTCTGAAACGAGTGAAATGGAGCTTTACAAGAGAAGTATTGCCAGAGACCCAGTGGATCTCAGTCTATTCCAGGATTTCTACCCTCCATCTTGTATAGAGTTTTATTACGAATCCAACGGCGAAACAACGAGGTCATTCTGACTTCGTATGAGAAAGTTATGAGCGAAACGAATACTAAGGGAAAAAAGGTCATTTCAAGAGAGACTGCTATTGACAACCTGGAATACGCTAAGGGCTGCCAAGATTCAAATAATGTTAATGGCACCAGCCATTCTACTCAGGGCTGCCAAGATTCAAATGTGTTTAAGGCACCAACAGATCTACTCGGGGTTGTCCCCTTCTTCTTCATAATACATTCTGAACAGAGAATGCTGCCATTAATGGAGGTAGATCTCAGGTTGGAGCTTTGTGCATTCTTGAGAGCGGAGAAGAACTCGAGATGTGATCAATCGTGATTGAATGATTAGATGGTGGCTGTGGCTGTTGCGTTTTCGTGATGATAAAGCTATCGAGTATGAATATGTGACGCTTAAGAGAGTCGAAAGCATGAAACTGTTGACGGTGAACTTGGCCTATAATGGTGAGCGAGTCTCGAGATTTGATCAGTGAGTAGCTGATGTTGCTGGAATACATGGTTGAGTTTTTAATGAGCTAATGTCGAGTAATGGTTACTCCTGCCATTAATGATGGTGGATATGATGAGCTCGTGGGTCTGCGAGAACAGTGAAGAGTGTTGTCAGTTTATGGTTTAGCTGCGAGTGGTGAATGTTTGGTGGCTATGATGAGCTCGGGTCTGGTTTGATGCTCCGATGATGAAGTTTATGGTTCAAATAGAATCTGGCAGTGATAATGATAATAGAGCTCGATTATGTGGTTGATAGAGGAGAGATGTGATGGCAGTTGAGTCGAGCTTGTGGTGCTTCTGGATTGTGTTCGAGTCTGGCCGAGTTTGAGAAAGCAAGATTGAGAGAGGAGAACAGGGAAAGACTTGTTGTTACGTGAGTTTGATACACCACATGGCAGCGATGGTTGGTGGATCTGTGACATGGCGGTGATCGATCAACGGTGGATAAGTTAGTTTAAGGTGGAGTTTTCTTTTCTTAATTAATTTTTATGGCTTTTGAGAAAGTCATGTTGGGCTAATTCTCTTTGTTAGGGTGAAAGGATGAACTTGTAGAGATGGTTTTATTTGTGTTTCAAAACTAGGGTTTTCAATTATATGAACTAAATATCATTAATTTGTCTCTCTCTCAACGTTTTACCGTCTCGATGATTTTTCATGTTCTATGCCACGTATAGTTCATTGTTTGATTAGTAGAAGGACTCGTTGAAATCTTGTATGAAATTGTTTTATGAATATTCTTTGACTCTTTATGCCCCGTATACTTAGTACTTCGAAATTCTACTTTAGGTTGAGAACAAACAATTCTTTTTGAAATCGAGACCCTATGTGAAGAACGCAATTAAAACCTAATCTACAACGGATTCCCAGAACCTTAACGTTTTCCTCTTATTGTTTTCCAACTTTATTAAATAGTTTCAATTCACTAGTTAATTTAATTCTTTATAAAAAAAAACCTAAAAAAAATATTTTAATCCAAACTCCTCGTGGGAACGAACCGTATTTGCTTTTGTCTACATCTTTCGACACTGTGCGCTTGCGGTAAAACAAAGTCGGTTTTCCGACGCATCAGTCACCACCAACATCATCTTCAAATTCCCTTAAGCAATGCAAACAGACCACATCAACTTGAGAGGAACAAATACATGATCAATAGGATTATGGCTGAAACTGATAGACAAATCCAAATAACATTAAAACACAGATTCAGAGATCAATTGAGAAAAAGAACATAGTCCGGCTGACTACTTGTCAATTAGACAATCAAATCAAGTTAACAAAAAACCCCAAACAGAAGTATCAGGTGAAAATTCGAAATTGTTTTTTGAGTATAAATCTTTTTTAAGTGATAAACCCCAAAATACTGAACTCTAGAACTAGTCTTGCAAAAATGCAAACCCAAATTTCATCAACCTCATCGAAACTAAAATCACAAAAAAAAAATTTTACACACAAAATTAAGTTTAAACGCCCATACCATATTGATCTCAAACGCATCGAAGCTATTTTCCTTCTTTGTTGAAGAGAGCAGAATTGCATGCAAATACAACAACAGAAGAAAGAGATTGTGACGAGAGAAGAAATCAACAACAGATCAGATGAACTTGACGACATAAATCGATCCCCTACTATTCTTTTCTGAAAAAATCTCTCTATTCTTAAAGAGAATCAAACAATCTGCAAAGAAACTGAAACATAAAAATCAAAAACAGCAAAATTAGATATAAGAATCAAACACCCAAAGAGTAAAGAAGAAGAACTCAAATTACCTCTGTACTATTCGATCTTTCTCGGTCACTCCCTTTTTATTTGTTTCACTCTTCCCCCAAACCAAGTAAAAAACCAGAAGAAGGAAGAGAAATGTAGAGGAGTTAGGTCGAGAGAATACGCAGATAAATGGAGAAGAGAGTTTTGTTTTCATATCCAATCGACGGCTCAGATTAAACAAAGCTATCTAATCCAAGGGATAGGAAATAAGGATTTTTTTGGCGGGTTGGTCGGGCGGGTCGGGTGAGAAAAGGTGTCACCCGCACCCGACCCGACAGAAGGCGGGTAAAGAAAATTATCACCCGCACCCGACCCGTTTATCGGCGGGTTGGGTACGGGTCGGGTCAAAATTGGCGGGTACGGGTCGGGTGGCGGGTCTGGGTCGGGTTTGTGCAGGCCTACTTGGGAGTGTTGAACAATGGAAGATGAATCTCCATTAAGAGCAACTGCAATCATCGACTAAAACACGGATTAAAGATTAAGTTTGATCTTTAGTCGAGAAAAAGGAAGCGCAGCCGTGCGATTAAAAGAAGTCTTTAATCGCTCAAATCAACTGTAGCTGATCAAAAGTAATCTTCAGTCGACGACTAAATTTTATGATCAAGCGGGGTACTAGAAATTCGTTCAGCATCAAGCGGCGTCCTAGCGATCCGATCAGAAACACGGGCGATGCACTGGTAGTTCGCCTGACGAAGCGTTATGCCGAGGCTTCGCCTGACGAAACGGAATACCAGAGTAACGCCCACCTCCAAGCGTGCTGCTGGGACACCGCTCAGTTGGAGCCCATTGCTAGCATGCCGCCTGGTGCAAACGGAATGCTAAGGATCCGCCCAAAGCAAACCATAAGTAAATTAAGTATACTAAGCTAATTAACTAAGCTAAACAAAATTAACTAATCTAAGCAAATCAACTAAACTAAACTAACTAACTAAACTAAGTAACTAACTAAACTAAGTAACTAACTAACTAATTACCAGCGAACTAACAATCCTTAGCAATAACTTAACTAAACTAATCAAGCCTTATTAACTAAACTAAGCGATACAAACTAACTACTAACTAATTAACTAACTAACAAACAATACTGTAACTTAACTAATAACTTAAGCCAAGCGGTACTCTAGTGCTTCGCTTGCGTAAACCAGGCATTTATTTAGAATTAACTAATTATGCATCATCATTTTGTATTATGATTTCTAAAAGCATTTATTTAGAATTAGATGAGTTTACTTCATTTTGTTTGCGAAAAAATGAATAAGAGAATGACTGACCAACAACAGATCACTTATACCAATAGGAGTTGCAGTGGAATTCAAGGAGACACCATTACTAGCGATTAAGTTCTTTCGCAATCCTGGTAAAAAACTGTTTAGGAACTCATATCCCCCCCCTGAAAATTTATAAAATCGACATGAATGATTAAGTTACTGTCAATGTAATAAGTGAATTCACTATCAGGCTATCAACTAGCATTTCCTACTTATTTCAAATTAAAACGAGAAACAAAACTAACCTCTTGAGAATTGTCTTTATTAATCAGAGCACTATCAGAGAAATTCAGAGTGGCAGTAGCCGCGAATAGGTTTATACCCAGTCCTGATAACATGTTGTAACGAGAGATCGAACGAGAACAATAATAGAGATCGAGACACAGAGATTTACGTGGTTCACTAACTGTTACGTTAGCTACATCAACAACAGAGAAAGCAAAGTTTTATTATAGAGCAGAATACTGAGTTACACACATTCTAGATACAACGTGTGTATATATAGGGCAAAGAAATAAACCCAAATTCGACTAAATAACGGCGCTACATCCACAACTGGCGCTGCCCCCCTAGCCCCCCCGCTGGGGGCGTCGCCCCCTGGACCCATGACCGGTCAGCGAGACCACCGCTGAGGGGCTCTGCCCCTCGGACTCCCCGTAGTTCCGGTCAACGACTGATTCAAGGCATATCAACAAATCTCCATCTTGACTTGAATCCTCCCAGCAACAGAAAGAGATGCACCATGACATTGCCATAACCTTTCTCTACCTCAGATGCCCCTAGACAAGGGCTCAGACTACTGACTTGTGATATTGAGCAAGTCCAAGCAATGTTGGAACTTGCTCTCAGGAACTGGCTTGGTGAACATGTCAGCAGGGTTATCAGATGTCCCTACCTTCTTCACTTTAATTCTCTTATCATTTCTCAGAAAGTGATACCTGACATCAATGTGCTTCGTCTTCTCATGATGGACTTGATCCTTGGTTAAGCATATTGCACTCAAGATGTCACAATACACTATATCCTGATCCTGATGTAGGCCTAGATCATTAACCAGCCCTTTTAACCAAATTCCCTCCTTAGCAGCTTCTTTCAAGGCCATATACTCTGCCTCTGTACTAGACAAAGTAATTGTAGGTTGTAGAGTTGCCTTCCAGCTTACAACAGAACCTCCAAGAGTGAACACATAACCAGTCATAGATCTCCTATTGTCCATATCTCCAGCATAATCAAAATCTGAGAAACCAGCCACTAAACATCGGGTATCGTTCCCATAACAGAGACCGACATCTGAAGTACCTCTAAGATACCTGAAAATCCTCTTAACAGCTTGCCAATGTTCCTTCCCAGGCTGAACCATAAACCGACTGACCACACTAATAGCAAATGCTAAGTCTAGTCGAGTGCAGACCATAGCATACATCAGACTTCCAACTGCGCTAGCATATGGAACTCGAGATATGTACTCTTTCTCCTCATAAGTCTGAACCGTGTACATTCCCAACTTGCTGTTAGATGCCATTGGAGTATCTATAGGCTTGGCTGAAGACATTCCAAACCTGCTCAAAATCTTCTTGATGTACCCTTCCTGTGATAGGAAAAGCTTTCTCTTCTTCCTATACCTATAGATTTCTACTCCCAGAATTTTCCGAGCAGCACCCAGATCTTTCATCTCAAACTCCGCACTGAGAGACCCCTTCAGCTTCTGAATATCTGACTTATTCTGAGCAGCAATCAGCATATCATCAACATGCAGAACTAGATAAATGCGTGAACCTTTTTGCAAATCATTGTAGTACACACAACAATCATATGGACTCCTGTGATAGCCAAGATGCACCATATAACTATCAAATCGCTTATACCACTGCATGGGGGCCTATTTTATCCCATATAAGGACTTCTTTAGCTTGCAGACGTAATTCTCTTTACCTGGAACTTGGAATCCATCTGGCTGGCTCATGTATATTTCTTCTTCCAACTCTCCATGCAGGAAAGCCGTCTTCACATCTAGTTGCTCAAGTTCCAGATCCTGATGTGCAACTATGGCTAGTAGTACTCTGATGGAAGTGTGCCTGACCACTGATGAGAAAATCTCGTTGTAGTCCACTCCCTCTCTCTGATTGAAACCTCTTGCAACCAATCGTGCTTTATACTTGGCACCCTCTGCAGCTGACATTCCTTCCTTCTTTCTGAAAACCCACTTGCAAGTAATTACCTTTCTATCAGCAGGCAGTTTTACAAGCTCCCAAGTCCCATTTTTGATAAGGGACTCCATTTCTTCTACCATTGCGGCAAGCTACTGTGCTGACTCGTTTCCAGATACTGCAGCCTTGTAGGTGGACGGCTCGTGATCTTCCACCTCCTCGGCCACCTGCAATGCATAACCCACCAAATCGTCAAACCTGTACCTCGCTGGAGGTTTTATCCCAACCCTTCTAGGTCGGTCTGTAGCAATGCTCCGATGTTGAACTTCCTCTGGTGGTGCATTCTCAGACTCATTTGCATCTTGCTCTTCGGTAACTGATGGTGGTAGTTGGTCGTCAACCAACTTAGTTGCCTGATTCTCCTCTGCACTGAATTGCACCTCCACCTCCTCAACAACAACCTCTTTTTCTGGTGCATCAATGATCTTCTCTCTGGATTTCAGCATAGAATTTTCATCAAAGACTACACTTCTGCTCAGTATAATCTTATTGTCAGACCAGATCCTGTACCCTTTCACACCTGCACCATAGCCCATGAAAACTCCCTTTTTAGCTCTTGGCTCCAACTTACCTTCATCTACATGATAATAAGCAGTGCATCCAAATACCCTCAGTTTTGCGTAATCAACAGCTTTTCCAGTCCACACCTCATAAGGTGTTTTGCAGTCAATGCCTGTGTGTGGGCTCCGATTGATGAGATAACAAGCTGTTGAAACCGCTTCTGCCCAGAACCGTCTAGCAAGACCTGTATTCGAAAGCATACACCTTGCTTTCGCTAAAAGCGTCTGATTCATTCTTTCTGCTACACCATTCTGTTGTGGTGTAGCCCTGACTGTGCGATGGCGAGCAATACCCTGATCTTTGCAGAAATCATCAAACTCAGATGAACAGAATTCTAGACCATTATCTGTTCGCAGCCTCTTGACCTTCTTCCCAACCTGATTTTCTAACAGTGTCTTCCACTCCTTGAACTTACTGAACGCCTCACTTTTATGTTTCATCATGAATATCCAAGTCATCCTGGAATAATCATCAATGATAGACAGAAAATACCTGTGACCGCCCAGAGACTCAACACGAGAGGGACCCCAGCAATCTGAATGGATATAGTCCAGCGTACCTTTGGTCCGATGAACTGCCTTAGGAAACTTGTTGCGTTGTAGCTTCCCAAACACACAATGCTCACAGAAACCAAGGCTCTTGGTCTTATGACCCCCGAGAAGATCTTCCTTTGAGAGAATTTGCATTTCCCGTTCGCTCATATGAGCAAGCCTCATATGCCATAGTCTGGTCAGATCAGATCCCTGAATTTCAGCTGAAGCAACAACTGTAGAACCTGTGACTGTTGAACCCTGTAATACATACAAAGTTCCATGCTTGACACCTTTCAGAATCACATCAGAACTTTTGCAAACATGCAAACCTCCACCTTCACCTTTGAAACTGAAACCCTTGCTGTCTAGCAGACTCCAGGATATCAGATTATTTGTCAAGAGTGTCACATGTCTGACTTCCTTCAATGTGCAGAGCCTCCCATCATGTGTCCTAAACCTGATTGAGCCGATTCCAACCACCTTGCAGACATACCCTTTTGCCATAGAGACACTGCCCCCATCTGCACGGCTGTACGTAGTAAATAACTCTCTTTTGGGACATATATGGTAGGACGCCCCAGAGTCAAGGAACCACACATCAGACTGATGTGTGTAATCATCTGTTAGCAGAACAAAATCTCCCTCTGAAGTGTTTCCACATTGAGCTACTGCTGCAGATCCAGAGTTATGTTCTTGTTGCTTCTTCTTCTTAAGACATTCCTTCTTCCAATGACCTTTCTCCTTACAGTAGGCACAGACGTCTTTAGGTAATTTATAGCCGGAATTTTTTTTGCCCTTCTTACCGTCCTTGCTTCCTTTTGCCATCAACCCGGAAGCCTTATTTTCCGTACCTGTTCCAGCAGCCTTATGCCGCATCTCCCTGGTATGAAAAGACGACCTAACCTCTTCCAGCGTTACAGTCTCTTTTCCGACAATATAAGACTCTCTAAAATTCTCATACGACGGAGGCAGAGACACCAGCAACATTAAGGCAGCATCCTCATCTTTCACCACTTCATCAATATTACGCAATTCAAGCAGAATAGTATTAACTTGATCTAGGTGATCTCTAAGAGGCGTACCTTCAGACATGCGCAGACTGAAAGGACGTTGCTTCAGCATCAACTTGTTGGTCAGCGAATTCGTCATGTAGAGACTTTCCAACTTTAACCACAAAGCGGCGGCCTTTTCCTGATCTGCGACTTCAGTGATTACGTCGTCCGCGAGACACAGCATAATCATTGAGTGAGCCTTCTCCTCCATAGTCGCATACTCAGCGGTGGATGTATCTGCGCCCTTCTTATCCGAAACTAACGGCAACCAAAGACCTTGTTGCTTCAACAAATCCCGCATCTTGATTTGCCACAGACTGAAACTATTTCTCCCGGTAAACTTGTCGATCTTCATCATGGATCCGGACATCATTCTCGGCGGAAATCGAACCTCGCTCTGATACCAATTTGTTGTAACGAGAGATCGAACGAGAACAATAATAGAGATCGAGACACAGAGATTTACGTGGTTCACTAACTGTTACGTTAGCTACATCCACAACATAGAAATCAGAGTTTTATTATAGAGCAGAATACTGAGTTACACACATTCTAGATCCAACGTGTGTATATATATATAGGGCAAAGAAATAAATCCTAATTCGACTAAATAACGACGCTACATCCACAACTGGCGCTGCCCCCCTAGCCCCCCGCCGGGGGCGTCGCCCCCTGGACCCCTGACCGGTCAGCGAGACCACCGCCGAAGGGCTCTACCCCTCGGACTCCCCGTAGTTCCGGTCAACGACTGATTCAAGGCATATCACATAACACGTGACATTAATTAGGATACAAACAAATACAAATCCTCACAAAATTGTAGCAGGGAGAGTAATATACTTTGCCCAAGGGATCCATTCAACCCGGTAACAAGTATTGTTAGTGGACAGGAATTTATTGCTCTACATGATTCATCAGGCAGGTCATTATATGGAATAAACTCGTTTTTCACTGCACGAGCTTCTGGCCGAGGTATTTGCAAATAAACAGGCTCCACAGGCTTCTCTATAGGTGATTGTTGTTTCTCACCAAACATACCAACGCCACCAGGTACCGCCGGTAAACCAGCTCTTTCCACTCCAGGATTACCCCGACCAGCGTTAGGCTTCTGTAGAGCTGTTGAGACAGTTTGTAATAGCCGAAGCAACAAAAATATCAGAACGGGAAATGCAATAAGCCTAATATTTTCCCAAATATTACGTTTCTGCAACAAAGAAAGATCAAAATGCCACAAGTTAAAACTAAAAAAAGAAAAAGAAAAAAAAACTAATATCAATTGACTTCAGAATTGTCTTATATTTACATAGAAAAATTATTGAAACAATAAAAACAGTTACCTGAAAGGTGATATTTTTCAAGAACTAAGCATTGGCCTGAGTTCAAAACTCGGTTTTGCCATTAATCAATGGTTATGTTACAAAACAAATAAGAAAAGAAAAGAAAAAGATAATCAAAGCTATATAAAAGAATAAATTAATAGAGAGATATATAGGCATTAATGTAGTAACACTTTTTTTTCTGACGGTTTTTTACGGTTGAATTAATAATATTAATTACAATGATGTGAAAGTTGTTTGTTGTATTTGGTGATTTGACTTTCCAGCTTATCAACAACAAACTCCATTTCTTCAAAATTATGTCGGTTATTTTTAAACAAACACAATAGAAACAATAATAATTTAGTTTTAATTTTCTAGTGTTTTAGTTTTTTTTACCGGATGTAAAATCAAAATCTTTTTAATTATAGCTCCAACTATCAAATCTTTAACCTTTAGTTAAGAATTATTTTAATCATTGATTTATAATTTGATTTTTTTTTCTTGATTCAAAATAATATTTATTAGTGGGTAGTAAATGATTGTTCAGAATCAATAAGAGATTTGATATCAATATGATATCAATGGGGAAGGACCCTTGAAACTCAAATATGTTTTATCTATCCTAGCTTTTTTGGCTAAATAATATGTCACTCCATTACATAACCTATTAACTGATCTACAAACCCAATAATTATTTTTTTCTAAAACAAACTTAATATAAGGATTAAACCTTGATTCCTCTAGTGAACATAATTAGTTTGTTCATTTACATACTTTATTAAAACTTTACTACAAAATTTAAATATCATTTGATTTAAATTCTTTCAGACTGCCCAGCACAGCTTCCTTCATAGCCAAACATTCCAGCAGTTCCACTTCATTTCTTTTAATCATCCCTCCATTAATGTATCTTCCTTTGACTCCAATGACAACTACCTGCACAATCTCTAATTATTATTCCAATACCTCCTTGCAGAGTTTCATTAAGGAATGAAGCATCCAAATTAATTTTCAAAGACATAAGTTCTGGCGGATCCCATCTTTGTATCTGCACATCCCTGATATTACTTAGGCTAACAAAATTATTATTAACAAAAGAACTAAGATTACAAAGATTATTTATTCTAGCAATAGATATATCTCTATTAGGTTTAGTATTATAAAAGATTAAAGCACACATATCTTTCTAGATTGTCCAAACTGTAGTAATTTACAAACATAAGTTATGTTGAGAGATACCACCTGAGACTATTATCCTGAGTACCTACAGAAAATCAAGAAATAATCCATCTATTGAAACTGCCATGATCATGAAGAATATTGCTGACATTCACATTCATACCAAGCCAAATGGATATTGCATAAGGACGTACACTCTATAAAAAGATGATCATTAGTTTCCAATGTAGCATTGCATAAGCTATAGTGCAACTCTATGTCAGAATGATATCTAGAGATCTTGCTCCTAGTAGGAACCATATCTCTAATACACTTCCAAAGGAACAATTTTTTTCCATGAGGCAAATGAAGTTTCCATAGATATTTCCAAGCACTTGTAGGCATTAATTGGTTCCTGCGGTAATATTAGTATTGCCACTCAAAACATTATCAACACTTTTAACATAGAAGTTTCCTTTCCTATCTGAAATCCATATAAAAGAGAATCATAACCTATAATAGGTATATCCATAGCCAAAAATTTAGCTCTAGAATCAGAAGAGAACAGATAGTTAACCAAATGAGAATTCCATATTCTAGTGCCATAAATGTACAAATCACAAACTCTAATATAAGTAAAATTGTTCACTAAGCCTTCAACTGGTTCATGTGGGTGGTCAAGACCAATGACCCAGTAATCAACTCAAATTTTGATTTTAGTACCACATCTCACAGACCATAAACTATTACTTTTAATAAATTCAATGCATCTAAAGATGTCTTTCCAAATCCAGGAACTATAGTCATTGAGATTGTGTTGATGCAGAAAACTATCATTGTAGTAGTACTTTGATAGGATTCTGAAAACCTACATATAATAACCGCAATCACACAGCGTCTACAATGTAGAAGCAGCAAATACGGGTTGAACCCACAGGGAGCGGGAAAATACTGCAATCAATATATCTAATAAACTAACCAGAAATAATATTTTTGGGATTTTTAGAAAGCAAAAGAAATTAATAAATTAAACTAAACTAAACTACAACTAAACAGAGAGAGTAGGTAACCATGGTTTATAACATCCACCATTATTTATATTCAATTAATGGAAAGAAACATAATTCTGAATATTAATATATTGTCCATTCTATCGACATCACCTATTATATGTATTAAAGTCACAAATATCACTAGGACACCCTAAGCATGGCACATCAAAAGACTAAACCCAAGCATGCACCATCAAATTGTATTAGTAAGAAAATTATGCCTTCACTAATAACACCTGGCTATTCTAAGCATACCACATCAAAGGATTTAACCCAAGCATGAAATATCAAATAAGTAGATAAATATATTTGTGATCCTATTAATTATGCGCATAGGCTACTGTATTGTAAAGAACCGGTGAAACAACAACTAATTTCATCATTAAATCAATAAACAAAATCAAGAATTAATATATTTAAATCATAATAGTATATTACCAATTTATTCAATTCAATTGGTCTAGTACTCAAAGAGGTTTCAACATAAAACCCTAGTTACAAAGCTTAGCAAGACATGATAATAGATTTCTCAAAATCTATTAAAATAAATACAGAGAAAAACAGAAGATTAAACCAGTGTTTCGTAAAGATGTCGTCTCTGCCTTCGGTATAAACTCCTCAAATGGCCTCCACTGCGATCACATCTTTATCCTCTCTGATCCAGAGCAGTCTTAATCCACTCCCCCAAAATTCCACCGCCATCACCTGCTTTCTCTTTGCCCTTTTACTTTATGCGGCGCACTTTTTCTCGTTTTGTCTGCTCCCCCTTCCGAACCTAATGATTTCTCTTTTATACCCACTCACGTGTGCCCTGTTCCTTCTTTTAATTTGTGTCAGACCACGTCACCTAGCTCCAAAGAAATACCCACCTTCTTTTACTCTTCTGTCTCTCTTTAATCTCTTGCCACATACTGTTCACTTCGGGGCAACAAAAAGGTCCACCTCCACTCCTCCCTTGCCACATCTAGCCAGCTCTAAATTTCTTTTCAATTCGTTTCTCCGTCTTCTAGCTAATCTCAACAGCCAAAACTCTTTTCATTTACGTGTTCACCGATCAGAAACTAAAAGAGACCCACTTCAACTCACTTACGCCACGCTCTGGATGGTTCAGTTTTTTTCTCTTGTCAGGCTCTTTTGTCCACGTGCTCCACTAGCCATTACTTAACTCTAAAAAAATGCACCAATTAGCATTTTTAGCCTATTAGTTCATGGCTTTAGATTTCACAAAACCACCTAAAAATAAATAAAAATATATTAATAATACAAATTTAAATATTAATAAATATAAATTAAGCAATAAATATATATAAAATATACTCGTATCAAATATCCCTAAAATTATATTTCGTTAGTCCTCGAGCAAAACTAATCTAGAAAAAATATAAAAAAATCATATCTCACTTTTACAGGAATAACGACTATACTTAGCATGTGTAACAAGCATTTAAACCCCTAAGTGGCGTTAGTGAACGATTTTTGTCTCGTGAGGGTTTACAAGAGGTATACCCATAAAACTTGTAATCCAAATCTTAGCTACCTGTGAACGATTGAGGATAAACACTAAACATGCTATCTAATTGGCCTACTAAATTCTTTAGCTATAAGAATCATTACCTATATGAATCTAATTGTTGTACACGAGTTTGCACCCAGCGTACTAAAATTCATATAAAAATGCAAAACTCTACTCAAATATCATTGAACATCCAAAACTGGATAAAAATTGTCAACATTCACATTGCTCGAAATCAATAAAATTCAAACACATAGATAAATTAGAAAATGGATATGGAAGTAATGAAGGGTGCATATGTTGACTAAGGTGAACAGTGTTTTCGAGAATATTTGTATGAATGTCAATATCAGGATGACTCTTAATGGATTGAGATACGCTCCCACTGGCCTGAATCCTAATTCTAGTATCAACTCAGCTGGTATATACAAGGGCCCCAACGCTCGATTTATTAAACATAATAATAATAATAATAATTAATTATTATTTATTTTTATTTATTTTTATTTATTTTTTGGTCTTACCAAGATACAATAATGGGGCTTGATCTCAATCACTCTACTTCATCCTAGCGGCAACAACAAGGCAATACTAAGGCCTCACCAAGTCACTTAGAGAAACACAAAATTACAAAAATAAAAACAGAAAGGGATATGGTTATGATAATTTTGAGATTTGTTTTTTCAATGATTATCATGTTATTTCTAACACCTGAGTTACGCATTCAGATATGAATAGACCATTTAGGTGGACACACGAATTCCTATAGACAAGATCTATGTTTCCATCTACCTAGAATGGTTAGTGTCATCCTGAATTGTTCACAAGTTTCTAAATTTTGGAGTTTCTTATTGGCATCAATTTTTGGAAACTCTACCCATAAACATAAATCTAACATTGTCCTCAATGTCTCAAATTGCGCAACCTAGAATTGTATGCTATATAAATATAAATAAGAGAGACAATTATAAATCAAAGAGAAAGGATTGAAAAGTCTCACCTGATTGACGCAAGAAAATAGTATTTTCTGTAATACACATCAAAAGATAGTAATAACAAAGAACACTAAAAAATAAAAATAAAAAAATCTAAAAAAATGTAAGAAGAAAATAAAACAGAAAATAGAAATCTACCTACTGGAATGTTCAAAAAGGATCCCCATAAATTAACAACCTGGAAATATGTGGATCAACCCATAACACAATATATACCACCAATGACAGCCTCACACTCTCACGATAGCAACGTAAAGATGATGAGACTATTAAAAGAAAAGAGCTACCCTAAAATCTGGTTTTTTTGAAGGATATATCATTTTTAACAAAAGTAACCGAGTCATAGGGTTCGCTAGGGATGAGAACTGAAACTGCAGGAGAAACATGCACATATACGTAGATGTCATGAGAAGCAAAGTAGTCCAACAGAATATTTGAAGCACGCACATCTAATCCTAAACTAGGAACCCTACAGAAAGTTGGGTTAACAAATCCAGGAGGAGTGACACATAATATGGGTTTGGAATCTTCTATCTTGTCCTCTTGTGAGGAAGTCGACAAACCCTCTAAAATATCTAGTGTTACATGGTCATCTGTGTCCTTGTAAAATTCTATTGATTCTCCTAAGTCATAGGAAAAACATGTACTATCATTACTCTCATGTAAAATCCTTGAGAGCCACACATCATCATTCTCAATACACACTGATTCATCATTTAAAACTGTTTCATTATTAATATCATGAGTGTTAGAAAAATTATAACTTGTTTCCTCCGTAAGACCACAATCACTCACCGACTGCGTTAGTTGAGCAATCGATAAATCAGTTTGTGCATCAAGTTGATCACAATAAGCATAGGTTTTACTCAATTCAACAAAAAATAACTCACTAGCTTTGGTCCGTTCGACAATGTCATTTTTGAGGCGATCAAGCAAAGATGGTGGAGACGAGTCACAATAGAATGAATGGTCTCTCTCATACTGTGACTGAGAAACATATGAATAATAATTAGAATCAGTAAAATATGGTTCACAATCTGGGTACGGTTGGTAATAATCAGGGCTATTTAACCGTTGGTACCTGGAAAATGACCAATACCTAGGAATGCCCAACATTCAAAAAATTAACGGATGGTACCTGGACTGTCAGTTGACTGTCAAAGTCAAACTTTAACCAAATAATTTTTTATTTTTCTATTCAATTATTATTTTTTATTAATAGTTAAAAAATAAGTTAAGTCTAATTATTTATTTATTTTATTTTTTAACAAAAAATAATTAAAAATAAAAATAATTTTTAATAGTGAAGTCTTTTAACTATTAAAAAAATAAATTAAGTCTAATTATTTATATTTTTTATTTTATAATAAAAAATAATTATAATTTTTTTTAATAGTAGAAGACTATTATGAAAAATTAATTTATAATAGTTAAGTCTTTTAACTATTAAAAATTAATTTATAATAGTTAAGTCTTCTAATTTTAATTTTATGATAAAAATTATAAAATAAAAATAATTATAATCTATTTTTTATTAATAGTAAAAGACTAAAAATAGTTTATAATAGTTAAATATTTTAACTATCAAGTATTTAAATAATAAGTTAAGTCTAGTTCTTTATATTTTACTGATATTAAAAGACTATTATAAAAAAAATAATTTATAATAGTTAAGTATTTTAATTGTTAATTAAAAAAATAATTAATAAATAGATAAAAAAATGTTTGGTCAAAGTCTGACTTTGATAGTCAACTGACGGTCCAGGTATCATCCCTTAATTTTTTGAATGTTGGGTACCATTCCTAGGTGTTGGTCATTTGTCGGGTACCAACGGTTAAATAGCCATAATAATCATAACCTTCACAAGGTTTGCAATGATCATAACTGTGAGAATCATTCTAATCATTATTTACACACTTTGTTCTCATGGTTCTTGATAATGTGATTTTATACAAGCATATTCTCCAATTGTTTCAGTAACTAACTCATTTTCTGACTCTTCTTTTTGGATGAGTTCCAAAATGCTAGAAAAGATGTCATGTCACCAGACTCCATATATACAAAGAAAATAATAAAAAATTATACAAAATAAAATTGGTGCAAATTCAGGAAGTAAACAAACAAGCTATCACCGATTCATTCGTTCCACAAATGCACACCACAAAAGAATACTCCTACCCTTATAAATTGAACGGAAGAGTTCAAAGAACTTAACTAAGTATTTTCCTACTTCGAAAAGCAGTACTAGTACCTCGTATCAACATTCACAATTTAGGGTAACAAGCGTCCAACCTGTCAAAATCGTTCAATATATAACTCACAAGCAGTACTAGTAAGCCGCTAGCGGCTTAGTTTTTGTCGTTGGCGGCCAAGTCTTTGTCGCTCGACAAAGACTATGTCTCCAACGGCTAACTCTTTCCAGCCTATAGATTCACCATTTTCAAATTAAATTTTTACACAAAAATGTTCCTACTTTCTTTACTTTCTACTCTTTATTTTCAATATTTTTTCCCCAAATGGCAGAAATTGCAAATCTTGATTTCGCAACACAACTAGATTTTTCTGGAGTCATACTTGAAGCCGTTGTTAGTAAGATATGTGAGAGTTATAATAAAATGAGAATGAAAAAAGAGGTCTTCGGGTTTTAGATGTTAACCAAGTCGCACCGAAAAGAAAAAGAAAAGTTTAAGGCAAGAAAAACTAGGGTAAAGAAAATTTGAAAGTTAGTTGTAGTACTTATTACAAAAATAAGGAAAAATCTTCTCAGGAGCGCATTGAATGGACGATACGTCAAATGAAGATAAACAGGATGCCCAAGATTGTCAGAGATTTTTACTGAAGTATTTAAGTTTTTACTGCCCTAGTTTATATCCTGTAAAAGTAGTATAGTAGTAAATTAATGTAATGAATATTTGTGTAATTGAGATTAGTGTTTAAATTAATTGAATCAAATTATTAATTAAACTTGCAGTCAAATTGTTCAATTAAATTAACTCAAATTATTTCCTACTTTTGACCAAATGTAATTTCTCTTAACATTCACATATTTAAATTCGTTAATAATTAAATCAAAACAAACTATTTTTTGATTCAATACATAAATCAAAAATTACATATTTTTTATTTAATTAAAACATAAAATTAAAACTACATATTATTTCCTGGTTGATTTCCTGTCTGAGGAAAGATCCAGTTATCATCTAGGGGTATCCCCCCTTGTGCTAACATGGATGCTATAGTAGCATCTTGAGTAGCTTCAGTAGGTTGATTTCCATCATCACCATAACCTCCATAAGAAATCGAAGGAAGCTGAGAACTGGATGCCTCAACGTCTTGAATGGGTCAATACCCTGTGAAGCCTCTTACTCTTGGTTGAGGGGTATGGAGATTCGTAAATAATTGATTACCCCATGGAGTTGTAAAATCCAATCCTCCGGACTCAGTTGCCATATAAGTTTCTGGCACGTTCCCTACTTGTGTGGCAACACTTGTTAACTGCTTCTACGACTTCCTCTGCTTCTATGACTTGGTTGATTCTGATGACTTGCTTGACCTAAACTGGATCCATATGGAATATCAAGACTCAATGTGTTCGTCATTTTTTCCAGGAGCCCCATGTAATGTCTCTCCATTTTCTTTTGTCGCCAATGATAATCGTTCAACCTTTGCCGCATATCATGTTATGAAGTTTCTACTGTCCAATACAGATACGTCTGATCCATAGCTTGAGAAATCACTGGAACATTTATATGTTCCCCTTGTAAATTAATACTCGACACCTCCCATTCAAACGTGGCATAGTTGACGAAGAAAATGAACCTCCTTGACCACTGGAAGATAAACAAGGGAAGCTGACGAAAAAGATGGTAGGGGTTAGGATGAAAGAAAAGCGGAATCAAGTGGGAATCTACCTAGAGCTAGCACATACATAACTCCCACATGTTACGGCACCATGGAAATGTTAGGCTTTCTAATCCTGTTGAACCAATTGATATAATCATGATCGTCAACATGGTCCTCGACCAAGTTATTAGCATGAGCCCATTCTTGATTATTCTGCAACAATGATTGGTAATCCGCTAAGAAAATCTCCCCTCTTGGAAGTGGGTTGATAACTATTATTGTTCTCCCCAGAAGTTGTAGAAGGAGTCTTTCCCCAGAGTACCAAACACCCTTCCAGAATTCAGAACTGTAAAACACCGATCGACGTAAACTCGATTATAACATCCTTTGAGCAGCGTCAGTGTGGTACTGTGGATGATCCACATACGGTATAGGCATAAATTTTTGCTTGTTCTGATTTTTGTTGAATCATGTTAACCATCTCAGAGTTTTGACCGTCATCTGGCTGAAATGGGTACAAGTTGGCAGAACGGTATTTCTCTATAATGGAAAAAACAACGGCTTGTTGAATAAATGCAGGTTCACCAACACGGAAGTAATGTACCACCAATACTGTGAAAACATTGGGAAATTTAATTAGTTAGTTAGTAAATGTAACATTTATAATTTTATAAGAAAATTATAAACTAATTAGCTATCTCCAAGATTCCCAAAAAACTTAAACTTGGACTGGCGCCCACACAAGTCCCGAGGCCGATGTAGATTGAAGATAACATTGCAGACCTCCAATCATACCTTGGACCTCTCTCTAAGTCCTCGAGGGCTTCGAGAAAACCAATAGGTGTCTCCAAGGTAACATTTGGAAAAAGCAATTGTCCTATCACCCAAAACAGAAACACTCTTTCGAGCTCAACATAGTGCTCAACTTTCTCTTCTTCAAGATCCTTTTTCACTTTCTCTGCATAACGTTTTAAAAAATCTTTCAACCCAAAGATTCCACCATCTTTAAGAACTATGTGTTCATCGTTTCCTTCCTCATCAAAAGTATACAATACAAGGCATTCTTTTCATCTATTTTGTGCTTTCCACTTCTGTTGGTCATATGGAACCATATCTCCCTCACATAATATTCTCGTCAACATATAAATATCTAACGGCGTAACTCCTACAAACAACATTTTGAAATTAATTTTCGGCTATAAATTCTAAAGTTTGCTTAATCTTAAGTTTCATCAACCTAATATTTGCATAATCTAAAGTTTGCATATATATAACAAAAAATAAATATGCAAAAAATAAATTAAACAACAAAAAAACTTACTGTATTCAAGGTCCTTAAAATATAATGTATTTGTAGTCTTCCACCAACATTCTAATATTACTTGAACAACAGCTACCCTATGGTTTTTAGGGTTTAACAAATATAAACGATGCCACGGATATTTGCAAACTATTTATTTAACAGTCTCAGGGAGCCACCAATACACGATATGAAATTCGGTTAACCCACCTTTTAGCCTGGTATACCGGCTTCTCTCTTGATGGTCTGATATATGACCTTCCACTACACCAGTGCCCGTAAGGTGTCTAACCTCTTGGAACCCCTCATCTCTATGTTGATTCCGGTTCAGTCCAGTAATTGGGCGGCCTCTTGGTTGATTTTTTTTGTTTCTTTTACTTCTTAAGAAATTCATTGTGGCAGACGTATTTTTTTACAGTATTTTTTTTCTTAAGCAATAGAGAATCGGTCGTGGGCAATGGAACTATGTTAAGCGATATAATGTTTATCACCAGCGATCAATAATATATCGCTCGACATAGTTACCATCGTCCAGAGTTTTTCCCGTCGTGCCACTATGGGAAAAGCTCTCAAATGGGTTAGTTCCCGTCGCGCTACTATGTAAAATCTCAAATAGGTTAGTTTCCATCGCGCCAACATATAAATAGGGTTAGACAAACTAACCCATTTAGGAGGGTGCATAGGATCTGACCTAAGCTCCTCAAATGGGCTCCACTGCAATCAAGTATTTGTCATCCCTGCTATAGACACCGGCATCAGAAGAAAGCCTTAATCCACTCCCCTCAAAAGCCACCGTCACCACCTGCTTTCTCTTTCCCCCTTCTACTTTGTGCGACGCACTTTTTCTCGGTTTGTCTGCACCCCCATTCGGACCTAATGATTTCTCTTTTATACCCACTCACGTGTGCCCTGTCCCTTCTTTTAATTTGTGCCAAAACACGTCACCTAGCTCCAAAGAAATACCCACCTTCTTTTACTCGTTTATCTCTCTTTAATCTCTTGCCACGTACTGTTCACTTCGGGACAATAAAGAAAGTCCACCTCCACTCCTCCATTGCCACGGCTAGCCATCTCTAAATATCTTCAATTCGTTTCTCCGTCTTCTAGCCAATCTAAACAGCCAAAACTCTCTTCATTTACGTGTTCACCGATCAGAAACTAAAAGAGACCCACTTCAATTCACTTACGCCACGCTCTGGCTGGTTCACTTTTTTTCTTCTCTCGTGAGGCTCTGTCTGTCCACGTGCTCCACCAGCCACTACTTAACTCTAGAAAATGCACCGATTAACCTTTTTAGCCGTAATTAGTTCATAGCTTTAGATTTTATACGAACCACCTAAAAATAAATAAAAATATGTTAATAATATAAATTTAAATAATAACAAATATAAATTAAACGATAAATATGTATAAAACATGGTAGTATCATATTTAGCACTTAAGATCTTAACCCACATATCAACAGATTCTGTAGCTAACTTCCCAACTAATTTACAAATAAGGGCAATATTGAAAGTCTCACGATTCCTAAATCTTAGTCCACCTAGTTCTTTAATCCATGACATAATAACCATAGATAATGATGACTAGGATTTTTACATCCTTTAAGAGAACCTCTAAAACTAGAGGATAATTTTGAGGATGTCTACATAACTACCAATATTATCATCTTCATATTCCGCCTTCGTGTTTCCGTTGGAGACTTTTTTTTTTTTTGTTAAAATGTTGAAAATCTTATGTGGCCTTAAATTTATGACATTTTCAATGTCTCGTCGGAGATGCTTTTAAACAACACACCGGTACCTATGACGTTCCTAACTTTCTGTGAACGTGATATATCTATATGTTAATATGTTTTCTTTGTGTGTGTGCGCGTTTTCTTTTGAACATATTAGTCTTTGGGTCATAAGTTTTGGTATGGTAGAGGATTTGGGTTTTCAGTTTGTCCAATTTTATGTTTGGGTCGTTGAACCATTAGTCAACCAGGTCAAAATTACTAAACAATTATAATATTTAACACCGGTTAGTTAGAGTATTTCCATGTTTGCCATTGGAAACATGTTTGTAATATAATGAATTTGATATGACGTTAGATATGATTGAAATAGATGAATTGTTAGGAATTGATATTGGGTTAAGATCAGTGCCCAAAATTTCTTTCTCTCTTAATTACTCTCTTCTTCTTTCTTGAACACCGCCATTTAAAACTTCAATGTAAACTTTGATTTTAGAAGCTGAGACAATAATAGAACAGATAAAAATAGTAGTTAGAGTTGTACAACGATTTGGGGTGAAGCTGAATCCGAGATTACAGATAAAAAGACAAGTTACGCCTATGAATTTCGATGAATGATAGCTGAATGGATGGGGTTCGAATTGCTTTAGGTGTGTATTGAGTGTAGGAAACTTATGTTTGTATAAAAGTTTGAATTTTTGAGAAGGAAACAAAGGATGTAATTAGAGTTGTTAGATGTTTTTGGAAGTTTTAAATGAAAAAAATCAGTAGAAGAGCTATTCGAGAGTTAGAGAAAAATCAGGAGTTTGGTTCAAGATATCTGAATCAATAATCTTTGTAATGTTGAATCATTTTCGTGAATAATCAAGAGAGGAATAAAAGAGGAAACCTTAGTAGGTGGTAGAATCAAAGAAAAAACTTAATTTGGGTTCGAAATTTGAAGTTTATTGCTTTCAAACATATCTTAAAATGGGTATAAAGAATAAGGATCGATGGTTGCAGATCTATCCAAGAACAGATCCTAGGATTTCAGAATATTTTTATTTTTAATTTTGTTTTTGTTTCTTATATTATTTTTAACAAACTTTAGTTTTAATCAACTTATTTAGACCTTTGTTTTAATAGACTTAGGATTGAGCAGTGGCTATGAATGGAATTTTCATACATTGTTTTCGAATGATGATGACAACTATGGTGGTGGCATAAACTTGTTCATTTTTGTTTCTACTTTAAGCAAATACGTATCCGCTTATCTTAACCTTTGATCAAATTTGAGCTATTTTTGTTGTGGTGAAAGATTATGCGATAATCATCATGGACACGATTTTTACACTGTGTTTTTTATTTTGTTATACGATTTTGTGGTTTTTTTTTCATCTTTGAAGAAAATTAGGATTTGATATATTTAGTTGCAGAGAAATTTAGAAAAATAAGACATATGAAAAACATGTCAATATGTTGTTAAACCGACTGTTAATTCTGACAACAGTTTTGTTACTTGACATAATTGACTAACAGGTCAACGACCCAAACATGAATTTGGACAAACTTGGGACCCAAATCCTCTACCATACCAAAACTTACGATCCAAAGAAAAATATGCTTTTTTTTGTGATACAAAAATCCTTAAGATTAAGCTAAGAAGTTAAAACATAATACAAGTTTGATGAGGTTGATGTCTTCCCTCAATTTTTTGAGCCATCTGTCTATCTTGAGTTAAAAGCTAGAAAATGAAACTAGGAAGATAACATGTAAAAATTCAGGTTATATTAGCATTGTTTTTTTATGTCAATACAGATGTTTCCTGGTTCGCTTCCTTACAACAAAAAGAAACTAAAATGCTTGTGTTTGATCTTTTTAAAGCCTTGATGTGATCTTTAATGTCCTATATTCTAGAATTAGTTTTCCAGTCCAAGTAGCTCTGCTCCCTATTAACGCTGTTTATAACCTCCTTAAATGGTACATGTGGAGGATATACGACCTTCTCCGTAATTGGAATAGGTGGATTATTGTATAAGCCCAACATGGCTTATCTTACACGTCTTAATTATCGTAAAAGTCCAATTACAGATTATTATAGAAGCCTAGCATGGCTTATGGCGGAAGCTCAAATATGGCTAACAGTGAAAGTCTAAACATGGTTTATCGTAGAATCCTAAATATTGTTATCGTAGAGGCCCGCCATGGCTTATCATGGAGGCCCAAACATGGCTTATCGTTGAAGCCCAAACTTATTGTAGCCTAAAAATGGCTTATCGTAGAAACCCAAACATGACTTATCTTAGAAGCTCAACAGGCATTTCGGTCCAATAAGGAATTACTCTCAAGATGGGCTCATGGGTTAGTCATCCATGGACGGGACCGCTAAGCCTAACTTTCCCTCTAAGAAAAAAATCAGATTTGGATAAATGTTTTTTTTTTTAAGATTAGGATTAATATTGTCGAGATAAGGTTAAATTTTCGGTGGTTATTTAAGATAATTATAAAACCTAATAAAAAGATAAGATAAGCATGGATATTTGATGGTTATTAAAGATAATTACAAATGCTAACAAGAGAGGATTAAATATACATGGATCTTTGGTTTTTATTTAAGATAACTACAAATCATAACAGAAAAAAGATAAAATAAACATGGATTTTGGATATTTATTCAGGATAACTACAAATTAATGTCAACCAAAAAGGGATCGGATGGACACAAATCTAGTTGATTACATGGGATATATACAAATTTAAGTGGTTATATTGATAGCCACATCCACCAGCTAGATTTGTTTTTTATTTATGAATTAGAGGGTGAATTCCAACTCAAAAGGGACACAATTTCTATCCATTTTTTCTTTTATTCACCCATTTTGAGCTCTCTCTTACATACCCGTTTCGATCTCAAAAGGGCCCTGTGCGAATTTAATTTTATGGCCTCTTATAAAGTCGATTTTTTTTCCTAACTCTCGATAATTTCGTAACGATAAATAAGAAATTTTTTGTCGTCGTTCACCAACGCAGCCATAAGTTACGATGATATTTACACCTGAGGGTCCAATAGTTGTTTGAATTATGTCAGACTTATGACATATATGTAAGACAATTCTATTTTATTTTCAAAACAAAAATACTAGATTTATAAAAGAAAAATCATATGGTCAATCCCGTATGAGAGTCGGTCAACACCGTTTTACCCATTATCTATCCCAATGATAAAGAACAGCGCAGGCCACCGTTGGATCTCTTCACGGGGTTTCCCATGATTAATCTAGTTAGATATTTTTTCAAAAATCAAACAACAACTTTAAGACTTTTATTTATATATAATTCAAATGTTCTTCATATATAAATATATAATAAAAACTTACATCCAAATCAGTGGTTCGGTTCAATGGACTGTTACTTAGTTGAATATGTTTAGTTTAGGGTCATGGGACCGAATCCCCTTGAAGAAAAGTTTTCTTTTTTGATTTTTAGACATATACAAGGGAAATATATATTGGGCTGGGCTTCAAATATAAAAAACATGTAAGTAAAATTCGTATTGGGCTGGGCTTTGAAAATTTGAGGTTGACTATGGGGAGGGGATTTTCTGTAAAACAAAACCCTGGTAAGAGTCGGGTCCTGTGCGGTCGCACATGCCGCACAGCCTCATGCTAGATTGATAGAAGGAAAATCATATGGTCAATCTCGTGTGAGAGTGGTTCAGTCTCGTTTTACCTATTACCTATCCCAATGATAGAGAGCAGTCCAGGCTACCATTGGATCTTTCCACGGAGTTTCCCTTTATTAATCTAGTTAGCTTTTTTTTTGCAAAAATGCAACAATAAATTTACGAGTTTTATTTATAATCTAACTGTTCTTTATATATAAATACATAATAAAAACTTACAACCAAATCACTGGTTTGGTTTAATGGACTGTTACTTAATTGAGTATGTTTAGTTTAGGGTCATGGGATCGAATCCTCTTAAAGAAAATAAATTTTGCCCAATGATTTGGCGCAGAAAATTCGAACAGTTAGATTTTAATATTTAAAAAAAATCTGATGATTAATAATAGAAGCGCCCAATGGTTGGACGCAAATAACATAATCATTAGATTTGAATTTCTAAAATAAAATCCCATAACTCAAATTTATTGTGCCAAACTGCCAAAAGGTAAAATTTGGAGTGCTAAATGGTATGGCGCTACAAAGTTCATTCCAGATTGCTTCAAACAACTTCTTGAAGGCAATCTGGAAACGTGACTTTAGGCAACACTTTTTGCCTTGAATCTTGACTCACGATAAGAGTAAGCCTTAGTGATTATGAGAATCTTTACTGATATATGTGCTCTTATTTATTTGCGATTTTCTCATTTGTAGAGGGACGTGACACATAGTTCATCGTATCGGGTATCGGTATCGTATCGGTCTCATTGACATAGATACGATACGGTGGTATCGGTGATAGTGACCTTCAGTGAATCGGTATTAGCTAAAAACTAAGGTTTTCTTTCTTATTAAGATATTATCATCTTTCATCGTAGCAAATTTATATGTATTAGATGTTTAAATACATTTTTATATACAATAAATAAGTTAAATAAAATTGATTGAAATATCAAATCCGAATTATATTATAATTTAAATTAATTATTACATATTTATTATGCCGAATTTGTATATGCAAAAGGCGCTAAGAACAAATGAAACACAATTTTCGTATCTTCTCGGAATCACTTATAGTATTTGTCCGAAATTACATTCCATTGGGGCGACGACTTGTTGGATTTTTGTCGCTCCAAAATTTTGCTGTATGCTCTTCAAGCAATGAGCTTTTATGTACGATGTGGATGGGGTTTTCTTGACTTTCGCTTCATCAAGTTAAATGAGCTCAGGGAAAACCTCTGAAATGATTTCAATATTGAACCTTGGACATATAATAGTTCCGAATCAAATCCCTTAGAAAGTATTTTATCTTCGTTACCTTTTCTTAATAATGAGAAACAATTTGAGAGAACCGAGTCGACCCCTAGAACTACTGGTCCCAGAACAGCTGGGAAATATTCAAGTTCCTAAAAGAGCCCGTTATATCAGAGTCATTATGTTGGAAAATCTCACGTACGGTTCTGAAACGGGGATTCTTTGAATAGAATGAACGACCGTAACGGATGTTAGCTCAATCCGAAGGAAATTATGCGGAAGCTTTACTATGGCTTCATGTGCTTCCTTTTTTCTAACTTTCTAGACTTATGTCCTTCTTGGGACGCCAGAAGCTTCGCTCGAGTCAGACAGCTATTCCGTTCCGTCTCTGATTCGTTTTCTTGCTCCTCTTTACATGGAGAATTGAATGGAGTTCTCTTTTATTTTGACCGGAGAATCTAAGAGAGACATGACTGTCGAGATTCGGACCGAAAATGAGACATTCCTTGCCCTCGTAGACTGCTGTGCCGTGCTAGGTCACTAACAGATCCTCCATCTTGATCGAATGGATTGGACTTAGAGACTTGATGTTGAGGTTTCCTTTGTATGAATCTCTGACCACGCGGAATCTCCATAGCCAGTTTTCCATTTTGTATTCTGAAATCAGAGGGTGTTGGTACTACTCTTAATTACGAGTTTAACACTTTAACTTAATGTTTTGCCAATTAATTTAACAATTAAGTCAGAAATCTCTTCCTAGTTATGTCTATCCACCATGGCTGTGCACAGCTACTAGTCACTTGCCAGGGATTGTCAATTTAATCATATTTCAGACACTCTTGCTCTTTGAGAATACTTTATGTCAAGCTCTTTCATCAAGCTTCAGTATATTTTTCCAGCTCCCAGATAATAACACAGATTCAGATTGCCAACATAAACGCAACAAACCGAAATATTAACTTGTATATGTATATATTTTGAAAGAATACAGCAAAGAGACGAAAAATATGTTAAGTTTTACAAGAACATACATATTGGACAGCATACAATAGCAACAAAAATGTCAACTGTGAATTCATGTAGATATATATCAATAGGAGCACAGAAAAAAGAATTATTAGTACAAGGGAGTTGATCAAGATTATATCAAGACAGTGTTTGGAATGCTAGGGCACCTCGAGCGACCTTAATGAAGACATCTTCTAAGGTGGTATCAGCCAGACCCCAAGCATTTATCGTGAATTTTCTCTTTGCATTGTCAACTGCTGCAAAAACATCTGCAATTCTGACCTCTTCCTTGGGTAGTTCAAATTTCTGGGTTCCGGAAATGTTGTAGATTTTGTTTGCATTTGGGGAGAGTCGACGGACTAAGTTCTCCACTTCCTCTTCATCGTGATTAGACGATGTCGTCATTGTAAACACGTATGATCCTCCATATCTTCCTTTTAACTGTCATTCATAACAATCATTAGCCACTTATAAAGATTTATGGATTCTATGTGCAACATGCTGGATTGATTGATCTCAATTTGTAAGATCCTACATTGCGAATCACAGCAAACCTAGATGCATGATCCGAAAGCCAGGATACTATACTGAGGAAATTGTAATTTTCTTAAAATAAAGCGTAAAATTTTCCATATTCGGATTAGTTGGCTTCATATCTAATGAAAACAGCTTTTTAGAAATCTGGAACACCTCTAGTGTAAATTTTGATTTTATCTGGTACAGGCCCATAAAATTTATGTGGAAATAAAGTATACCTCCTTGGGATTTCCGACACACTGTAAGCTTCCATCAACGAAAATCCCCAACCGATCACATAGTACCTCTGCCTCTTCCATGGAATGAGCTAAAACCACCACACTTCTTTTGTTAGCAAGATGCTAAGAAATATGTTTTTTTACTACTCTGTTTGTAAGACTGATATAAAGGACAGTGTTGGTGAAGAAGTTACATACTAGTGAGAATAATAGCACGGTTTTCCTTTGCACGTTTAACTACATTCCACAGATTGTTTCTTGAAGCTGGATCCAGTCCGGTACTAGGTTCATCCATATATACAACCTTTCACAATGACATAAGAGAGACAACGTAAGATGTAATGCAGAAACAAATATTCAAATATGAGAGCCAGCACTGGAGGATAAACAGCACAGAGTTAAGACGCACTTTAGGGTCACCAATTAGTGAAATTGCAACACTAAGCCGCCTCTTCATTCCACCACTGTATTTCCCAGCTTGTTTATCACCCACACCTCCATGAAATAGGTTTACACTCTTCAGAGATTCTTCCACAGCCTACAACAGAAGAGAGATGAATAAAAAGAACAACTCAACCTGTGATGCTGAAGATGACAAACACATTTTTTCCTAGGCCATAATAATCTTAATTTGAAATTCATAGAATCACTTTATTGCTTTTCTATTTTTTACAAGAAAAAGCAGAATTAACAGCTTAATAACAATGATCCTGGCACAAAAAATAAACTCACTTGTGTTAAAGCAGCACCTTTGAGGTTCTTCAGTCTTCCATAAAACATAAGGTGCTCTCTACCGGTTAGAATTTCCCAGAGCAAGCTGCCATTGCCAATCAAAAAATAAATAAATTCAGTTGAATGAAACGATGCAAGTTTTATGTGAAATCCATGAATTGGTGCCTCAACCAAAATCAAAACAGGAAATTTATGTTTACTCATGCTGAGGACAAACGCCCATGCTGGTATATATCCTATCCATGTCAGTTCGTATGTCCAAGCCCTCAACCAATGCCATGCCAGAGGTTGGTGTTGTTAGCCCAATCATCTGTTAAAAGATATGATAACTCTTTGACGTTGTCTAGCAAATCAACATTCAATACTGATGAGGTTCCCCAAAAGGTTTTGGATGAAATGCGACCACCAGAATTAAGAAACAATAGCGTGCCTTTTTCTACTCACCATACTGATGAAAGAGGTTTTTCCGGCACCATTAGGACCAAGCATCCCAAAACATTCCCCTCGAGGCAAAGCAAGAGACAACCCTCTAACAGCACACTTATCAGAATTTCCATCTGTCCCTGGATAAACCTTTTTGATGTTATCAACGACAATTGCATGACTTGCTTGGGGTTCTAGCAATAATTGCTCAACCTTCTCCCTCTGCATACAAAAAAAGAACATCAGAAAATAGTTAAGTCAACATGATAGGAGCACACTTGATAACACTAATTTTGATGGCCAAAAATAGTTATGTAATGGAAACTGAACGATCAATTTAGTGTCGATTCATGATGAGAATTTCAAGTCTTTGAAAACTCCATAATGACCTAGGAATTCTAGGACATATCCATACCTGCAGGTGAACATGTGCACCATCTAATTTATATGACAACAAGAAACATTTGTCAATTGAACAAGGTTACCTCTTGGGAAACATCAGGTTTGTCTATTTCAACAAGAACTTTTGAGTCTTGCCTCTGCAGACTTGGTCTTCGAAATGACGATGAACGCTTTTTATTCCAATTCTTCAGAAAATAGAGAGGGTGTTTTTTAACTCCACTACCCGAAGATGCAACTTGATCCAAATAAAATGCAAAACAAAGCACAATTAACCACTCCACGAGCATGATAATTAAGACTTCTTTCATCCCATTTGAGCCATCGTTCAAATCTTTCCAACGCATCCCATCAATTCCCATTGTATTCCCAGTGAGGGCATACTGGGCGAACTCATACAATCCACGATAGAGAGCAAAGCCAGGGAAAATCTCCAAAACGATAATCCATCCTCCTACAGCAACATAAATTTAGCTTCAAAGCAAGTTGGGAGAAGCACAGTATAGATTTAAAATGATTTGGATAAACGGAAGAGTAGGACTACAATGGAAGAGTAGTACGTCGATAAGAGGCAACGCTTGATTCATGATGCACATTATGAGAATCACCACAATAAGATCCTGCCTAGGATCCACTATGCCAAAATCTATCAACATGATTTTTAGATCTATCACATTCTCTTGACCCAACAACAACAAAAACATGGCAATCTATCACATTCTCTTGACCAATCAACAGAAAAGCATGACAGAAGTTCAAGGAATAGGTTAATGTGATAACTTCAGCAAGTCAATTTGGGAATGATGCTGCACCACTACATTGATTGTGCAAAATTTTGTAGAGATAAATAACTATGATATCAGGTAAGCTCAAATCTAACAGACCCAAAAATGTGCCAAGACCATGTGAATTTTCTTTCTATATTCTCTTGTCCAGAATAAATTCATTACTCACTTGGAAAGGAATCGTCCTCCACGAAAAATTGAAAAAGATAACCTCCTAAGAGCCCCGATCCAAACACACAGATATGGCCTATTACTGCAATCATCAAATTCCAAATTTTGAGTATGTGACGAATTAGGTAAGCTAGCATCAGCCTCTTAGTCATTAAATATTATTGTATTTCTTAGTTGTAGGAAGGGCCAAACCTGCAGCAGTCTTAACATTTGCAAAAATTGTTGCAACTAGAAAAGCTACTGAAATCTGTAAGTTTACATAGATGAAATAGAACACGAATTGAATGCCGTAGTCGTTCAACGTGAAGAATTTCAACCCTGCAAAATAGAAAGTGATTTAAGTTCAAGCTACCACAGCAAAAGCATATCAGTTGCACTCGCAAGTAGCAATTTTCTTACGTATGAGAGAGCCGAATGCCACAAAACACGTCATGTAGACCACTGATAGCATAAGGAAATACATGTAAGAAATCACCCAGTAAGGACCATCACCAAGCCCATGCATTTTCATCATGATTCTTAGATTTTGTTGTTTCTCATAAACCAGAGAGGTCAATACAACCTACATCAAGATGTAGAGAGTCATACACAGGAATTACAAAGAACAAAATTAGAGGAAACCCCAAACTGAATTGTTGAAAAGGCAATGAAAATATTAAACTTGAAACGCTACTCAAAGAGCTTCCAAAAATACCCTGTAAGAGCAGCAACTAAACTGGTATTACACATAAATAACGTGAATATAATACATCAAAACAGACTTGTTAGTCTATGCACAATCAAAAATTAGAGTTGTTAAGCAAAGTCAAGGGTATAAAAGAAACAAAAAATACATAAAGAGTTACACTTCATAACAAATGATATATGCGCTATACAGCTCTCAATTACTGAAATTCATAGCAGAGGAATATATACTTACAGGGAAAAGTTGCAATACAACCCACGAAAAGAAGAGTGCACCAAGAAGAGAAGAGAAATCCACTGTGAGTTTGGATCCTTGTTTGGGCATTTCTTTAACAAAATCTAGCAGCATTTTTACACCAGCTCCTTTCAAGTGCTGAAGATAAGCATTGGAAGCCTGTATAAATAAAAGATAAGCGACTCCATTTGAGTTGAAGCAAAACTACAAGATTTCAAGTTTAAAATAAAGAAAGATTGTGAAGTTGGAATAAATACCAGATTCACAGAGCGTAGGACACGCGCCATTCCATTTACGCTACCGCCCGAGGCGTTTGTATAGGTAGAGTTATACCAGATGCTCACGTTGAAGATGTTATCATTTGAGTTTAAGAAATCATAGGCTGCAAAATAAAATGAGTTTTTCATCTGTTGATCGGAAAAAAGCCTAAAATAATGTCCAATCACACAGAGCAAAAAGAAACAAATTATATAAGAACCTGCAACAATCTCACTAATCTTCCTTTCTGGATTTGATTGCCAGTAGCCCTTGTACAACTCATCATTTACCGACGAAGAACTATTACGCCATAGATTTGAACCTTCTACACATCTTACCTCTGGTTCCAAATTCAAAAACAAAATTATTAAGTGCACAAACAGGCAGAATCAGCAACTTTAGAATACACTATACTGACATATAGATAGAAATAATACATATGCAAACTTTTCATTTTATGACAGATAATCTTATTCAGTCTTTCAAATTCTTTATGAAGCAACTATATATAACTGTTTAAGACTTCAGACCTCTGAAAGAATGTGATACACTATAAAGGAGACCATCGTGGCAGGAATTTGGTTCATGCTATCTCTGTATAGAAAAATGGTAGTGATCCAGAGATTGTATATGCATGAATACAAAGTGTATGTATAATTTAAATTGTTACACCGCATTAAAGATATACTATCTTACTACTTACTAGCTAATTCCAGACACTCAATTAAGAAACCTAAGAAATGGAATAAATCATAAACTCAAAGTCGAGTGAACATGACACATTGGTAAAATTAAGTATACCTAGTGGAATTGTAACCGAAGTTAAATTGATAGGAATACTTTTTGTAGAGAAGTTTGCGCAATTAGCTTGAAATATGTACAATGGACGCTGAGAGAGGAACGCGGGTTCAATAAAATTGGAACCTTGAGTGTACGTGTCTGACCCCTGAAATTTTCAAGACTCCAGGTAAACACTAAAATCAGCCAGAAATCATCTCAAGAAAACAATTAAGCATGTAAATATCTCTGATGCAAATATTGTCTTACTTTCACTCTCTATTAGGAGCCAAAATATTATAATTTCCTTCACCAAAGCACAACAGTAATCCTAATAATTAAAAAAGAACAAGAGAGAAACGAAAACACACCGCAAGACTGTTGGCTAAAGTATCCAAAACGTCAGTACCATTCGGATTGAAAACACCAGTGAAGAAGTTCTCCCCCAAACCTGGTAAGATGGTGCTATGTATTAGAATTTCAAATAATAACCCCTGCAAGAAAATCATTCCTACCTTGTAATTTAGGCAAAGAGGGAGAGAATTACTTAGTCCAAGAGTTCGATTAAGCCCGGTTACAAGGAAAACTGGTTTACAGGAACCTGTTCTTCTGCATGATTCAAGAGGCAAGTCTGAAAATGGAGTAAGATCATTTTTCACAGCACGAAATTCAGGCCGAGGTACTTGCAACAAAGCAGGCCACTCCGGAAGATTAGGAATTGGACAACTAGCAACTTGCGTCAAAGTAGAGTACTGAATCCCACATACATTTTCACATGTACCATCTCCATTTGTGTCAATACAAGCACAACCACACTTGTACTCATCTTTATCTAGTTCTATGTTTACCAAAACTTGGATGAGAACAAGAAGCAAACAAAGAACGAACGGGAATGCAACAAGCCTTAGATTCGTCTTGTAATTACGTTTCTGCAACAAAAAGTACCATGAAATTGATCAAAGTTTTCCTCTAAATCGATATCATAAATTAGGCTTACTCTAAAATTCCCCACATAGTTTGATTCAATCACAAGAAGAACTCAATCCAATTTTTTTTTGATTTTCCATGAAATCAACTCCACAAAACCACATGAAGTACTAAAAACTCTAGCGACACCCGAGAAATTACATAAAAGGGAAGCAAAATTAGAGATTGAAGAAAATGAATGAAATGTCATAGTACCTGGAAAGTAAGGTTCTTTAGAAGAAGAGCATTAGCTTGAGTCCCAAAACTGGAATGTCCTTCTGATGAAATTGCCATTAATGGCTTCCTTCAAAGATATCAAAAAAATAGATGCATATAAAATTGTAATTAGTTGTTAAGTAACCCCGGAAAGAAGTTCAATTTCGTGGAAGGAGTTAGTTATTAAATTGTTAAGAAGCTTCTGTGTGTCTTCTTGAAGAAGAGAATCAAGTTTTTTTTCCGCCATTTATATAACAAATAAGTCAGAACTAGGGAAGCTATCGATATTACGTGATCAACACAAAAACTACGCGCTTTTTATTGGAAACCTCAACTATTAAAAGTTGAATCTAAAATGCAAAGGGTATTTTAGACTTTGCCTTTGACCCTTGGTAAGAACATTTTACTGGTTTGTGTAGCATAAATATTCTTGCATTGGTTGGGATATGTTGACTTTGTATACTATTCCGTTGTAAATAAGCGATCTAATCATAGATCCATTGTGATCTTGAAATTATATAATAATAGAAACAAAAATCCTAGTCGTCATCTTCATATCTGGTTCATTTGTAAGTTTTATCGGATACGTCTTGTATATCGCTTTTGGACAACCTCTCAATAATTAAGAGATCCATTCGAGGAACACGGGGATTAGTTGAAGTAATGTAATGAGCATTTTTACTAGAGGAAAGTCGATTTTAGGCTATATTTAAAAAAAATAAAATACTTTCCTCGTATTAATATTCATTTTTTATTTTATTTTTCACCATTATCATATGAGCATTTTTTCATATGTTTTATCTTTATTACACGTGAAAGAGATTCCGACAATTTCATAGGTTTCTACTCAATCAACTGGTGAAAAGTTGTGTGAATTGCTTTGTAGTATGTACAACAAAACCACTCACTTTCTGGCAATTCCTGATATATATATATATATATATTTTTTTTGGTAAATAGGAAATTCCTATGTTACACATGCCAAAATCGCATTTCAATCCGGAAAACATAATAATCAACGTATACAAAGACTGTGATACTAAGGTCTAACATGAAAACATACGTGATATTCCCTTTCGCACCGGGAAAAATGAACCAAATAATTGAGTAACACCTTTAAGTATACATAATTTTCTTGAACTGGTCAATCTTAACTTGTACAAGAATTAATAAAAAAAGATGAATGACAATATACCTGATCATAAGTTAGGGTAAGGATGATATGAAAAGTTAAAATAAAAAATAATTATTGATAAAGGAAGAACTTTTTTAAAAAAAATTCACACTGAAGTGGGTTTTTCCTCAAATAAATATGGCTTTCCCCTAATAATTATCTTTTACTTTGCCGATTAGCTCCTCCTAGTCCTCGAGAATAGAGATAAACTAAGAAGGAAAGTGTGCAGATTCATGGAGTTCCACTTGATATGATCATGATTGATAAAGGGGATACCACTTATGAGAGGGATATAAGGATTGGTATTCCCCTATTACAATTGGTATCCTTCTTTATCAATTATAGATATGAGTCATGACTATGAATATGTTTTCTATCTATCTAGGAATAACGATCATTCTCGATGTTGGAAGTAAGAAAATTGTTTCATTAAAAAATACTTTTTTATTCTTCTATAAGTCATTTTAAAATTTTGTTTCTAAACTAAATTTAGATGTTTAGAAAAAATTACCTTTTATCTGGGTATTTAAATTTAAATTTAAATTTTTCGAAAAAAATTACTTGGTATCCAAATTTATTAAGACGACCTAACGAGCGTTTCATATGGTGTTTTTTACCTCATGCACGTCTGATAATACTACTTCATTTCCATACGAATTGAGATAAATCTTTAATGAATTGAAATTTTAAGGGTCAATAATTATGACATTCACAATTTACAACAGGCCATTTCACCAAAAGGGTTTTACAGAAAAATACCACATATGCTACTATGGAAAAACGAATTCACCAATAAACTATAAAAACTTAATATTTCCTTACTCTAACTGTATAATATGTCCTTTTTTTTTTGAAGCGAAGCTGCTATATACCTCTACAATTATTATTTTCCTTCTTCATGATATGACATCAATCTAAACTTTTTATAAAAATGATAAACCTTTAGAAGCAGACGGTGGATAACTTTTTACGAAAATAGTGAACTTTTAGGAGCGGACGGTGGATCTTTTTTTACAAAAATAGTGAACCTTTAGAAGCGGACGGTGGGTCTTGACTAAATAATTATGGATCAATACTTTTATGATATATTATGGCGGCAAACTTTTATGGAATAAATTCGGGGCTATCTAGCATTTTTTCGGTTTTGACGTATGGATGGAGGAAAAGATCACATCTTTATTAACGAATCTTTATTCACCGATGGAAGAGAGGAATAGTCAACTACATATCCCATAGCACAAAAGCCGACAGTACTTGTTTATTCATCGTACAATATAAAACAAGATACAAAGTCTTAGCCCGATGCTCCTCCTATCTGTATGGGTGACCGCAAGAAAAATCACATGTACCGGAACTTGGAATAACCTCGATTTATTTCTTTTATCTGTACATTCTTTTATCTAATATACTTTTTTTCTTATAAAAGGATAAAAAACCTCGACTTATTTCATTTGAAGTCTTGGCAGTTTAATTATTAACTTTGACTTGGTTTAATATTAGAGAACTTATAAGATTTCATTTTTTTTACAAGAAAATAATTGATATTTTATCTACACTCTAATTAACCTGGTTAAATTTAACATATCCCTTTTATTTAAGGCTTATCTAATAGGTTAAAATATGATCTTTATAAAATAAAATCAAAAACCAATAATCTAACTATTTTTATTAATGGCTAAATTATCCATAATTAATTAGTATTATTTAATTTAATTGGTAGTTAAATTAGTTGGTGTTTGTAATTGGATTACAATTAGTGTTAGATTGTAAAAATTAGATCAGAGTTTCTTTTTGAAGGTTTGAAGAAGAAGGAGAAGAAGTTGAAGAAAACTAGGGTTTTGTGATTTTGGTAGTAAAGTTGAAATTTTATTGTGTCGACGTATATATATTCTAGTGGTGATGAAGAAGTGGGTGCATCTACATATCACCAATTAAATTATCGTACTTTCGATCCTACCGATTTTGGATATTTGTTGGATGAACAAGAGCGTGTAAACCAAAGCATAGTTGAGGATTTTAATCAAGCAAATGAAGAATCAAACCGGAAAAATGAAGATCATAATGCTTCCAACCATCAGATATACGTGCTAAGGATCTCCAACCATGTATTTGTAGCTTATAATCGCCAAAAAGTGGATTTTTTTCTTCTAAATTTGAGTTTTTTTCTGACCTACGTATTACCCAGAATCGTCAGGTAGGATGAACCACAATTGTACATCTCAAAAATTATAAACCACAATCGGCGAATATGGTCATGAACATTAGCCGATTGTGGTTCAGGTTCGAGGGAATTGGCAGGTGAATTTTTTGTTGTTATGGACTCCCATATCGACCGATTGTATCACTTGGAGATTTTTTCAACAAATACCAAGTATACAATTGGTCGATATGTGTTGCTCTATGATCCGACTTTAATCGAAAAAGTTGCCAGAAAAATTGAACTTTGTTGAATGCTGAAATCAGCACATAAGTCAGTTCACGTGTGTCGATTGTATACTTGGTGGTGTTCCCCAAAAACAAGACCACGTGGAATCGATGGATATATATATATACCTAAAGACTGATTGTTAACAATCAGTCGACACGGTTGTTGCTTATCTGCCAATTATGTTGGCCTAATTTTTTGATATATATTGTAGATTGTTCAAGCGTTCAGCGACGATCAACCAGAATCCGTGTCTCTGCTGGGGCCGATACTTTTGCACACTATTACGTTGATTTGGTGTGAAAAAACAAGGACGATGCAAAGCAATGGTTTATGGACAAATGCATAGAAATAAAATGCGCATTAGTCTTAGGCCATCGTTCGAGGCGTGATCGTTTAAAATTTGTTTATGAGAGAAGTGGGAAGGTTGAATGTCACAAAGCAAAGGAACAAACGGATGTAAAGAGGACGTCCAGGGTCTACATGAGTAAGTCAAGAAGCATGATTGCCCGTTTAAGATTACTATGCATAGATTCAACAGTGTATATAAGCTTTCTAAAGCGAACAATGATTATCATAATCATGATGATCTGTATTCTCTTATTGGACGCTCTCCATAAATAAAATGAACTTTCTTACACTAGTAAATAGTAAAATATGAAACTCTCTTTATTTCCAGGTACGAGATTCAATTATCGATGCAGCTACGAACTGACTAAACGGTTCTCCTCCATTTAATATATTCACCTTGCGTTGCAGACCTGTCCCATTTGTGTCTAGCTAGAAACTCGTTGTACTTGTATCACAATTTTCTAACCGCTATTGTGTGATAAGAAACATACTCATCCGCATAAGATACAATTGGTTTCCCGTACTTACCATCCCAATTGCGCATGAAAGGACCGTATTAACAAGATTCCATAAATAACTTTGAAGACGGTCCTCTTCGGGAAGATCCAACACGATGTAAAAATTTCTAACCCATTCGATCTCTCTCTTAACATATGTATTTATTTCCTTTGTTTGATTTGGTTGTTAATTTGTTTGTTTATTTTGAGTATCTCTTCTTCCATGGAAACAATTGACTTGGTAGTTTATGACGATAGATTAGCCATTGTAGTAGGATTTTTTTGAATGAAGCAGTGAATGATGAAGAATGATTTATTTGAATGAAGCAGTGTATGATAGAGAATGATCTTACTGTGAGTAACAAAATGGAGAAATTCAGGCTATTATTGGTAGCAGGACCAATCAAAGAGTCATAGAGGGACCGAACAATTTGGTGTTAAAGGGACTGACCACAATTGATGTAGCACGAGTTTAGTAAAAGCACGAATTTGTTAGAATACGAATTTGGTAGTCGCGACACCATGCTTCGCCTATCATATAGTCGTTTGCAATACTTTTATATATATTTGATAATAATATTAGCGTGAGGATCGAATTCTTAGAAATATTAAAATAATAATATTTTAATATATATACATATATATATTAGATGGTTGCGGGACCATTCTATATTGATGTGAGCAGTTATTTGAAATTCTTTGACTTTCGAAATTTTCGACTTTCAAAGTTTTCAACTTTGGTAGAAGGAGCAAAAGAATTTTAATAGAAATAGGAAACCCTAAAATAAAATAATAAAACTCAAAAAAAATAATATAAGAGTGGGGACAGGCCAAGGGATAGATGGCCAGCCGGCCGGTTGGTGCCGGCCCTGCGACTCTTTTGTATTTTTTTAGTCTTTCTTTATTCTTTCCTCTTATTTGCTCTTAAGTCTTATGTGTTCTCTAAATCTATGTGCCCCATCATTATGAATGAGTAAGCACTGAATCGTACAGTACTAATATTGCATGTAGAATATTGAAAGCTCATCCGGGTGAGGCTCTAATATCATATGTGTATTTTTAGATAAAGTACATGATAAGTGTGATATGTCTGTAGCAAGAGTTTGATATTTTAATTCTCTTGCGGAATGTAAAATAAAAATTTTATTCTTTTAATGCTGGGTCAGTAACATATACAAAATTCAATTATTTGTACTCTTTTACTGCTAGGCAGAGGTAATTTTACTATTTTATCCTTTGTTGAAAATCCACTATCTACATTAAGTCCCCTGCTTAGTGTGGTGCAGTATTGTTCCGTAGTAAGCGCTGGATGGTGATTTTTTTTTTCAAAACATAAGCAAAATAGATAATTAATTTTAGTCGGTTGGAACTTACCAGAAATTCTGAAATCGACTTAAATTGATACTTTGCAGTGTCGGGTAATCGTCTGAAGCTGAATGAACTATGAGGTAGAACTGGCACTGATCATCTGAAGAGCACGGATTAGTGAGGCGCGACTAGGTAATACTAGCATGAAAAAAGACCAAATCTACTTCTGACCAAGTCCAGCTGTAATAATATTTATTATTATTTATTTGAGCAAGTTTTTCTCTTTCTGCAATTGTACTCTTAGGTACTTGGAGCATTCTTCTTCTACCGTAACAACCACAAGAAGGTCTTTGGAACATTAGTTGGTTGTAGAGAGTGTTGAGACAGTAGTGTCGTAGAACACTAAGATGAGTGTTGAGGAAGTGGTGCCGCAGAACACTAAGATGATTAGAATCTAAGCATTGATATATATATACAGAACAAGTTCAAGGAATTCAGTCGTGGAAGTTCTGCGACTTGCGACAAGTTCAATATTTCTCAATGGGAGACTTAATTAGAACAATAGTAGGTCCATGCAACTCAGCTGAGAGTGATCATGGATGAGTTCAGTATTGCACTATTGATAAACATACTTTAAGTATGATGGTCTAATATAGATACTGTGAATATAGTAATGAATCAATATTACTCGATATGAGTCTTAATATCGATATATATATATGAAGCGTGTTCAAGGGATTCAACTGCGAAATCATTGCACCTGGAACAGGTTCAAGTTGCTCTATACTAGTGGACAATCCATATATGAGCTAGGTTCAATTTGCTTTATACTACTAGACGATCTATTTAGGAGCTTTATTATTCAAGAACAAAGTCAGGGAAGAGAATGGCACAAGAGTATGTTCTGAATATTTTGTACAGCCAGAGAACATCTGGGAGGATTCGTATCAAGCACCCATGTCATTCTGAAGACAAAGTCACTCTATACTAGTGGGTAATCCATCTAGAAGCTGTCCAATCATTGTAGATTCAATACAGGAGTAAGCATTGAGCCATATAATACTAATTATATATATTCATATAAAATATTGAAAGTTCAGTCGGGTAAGACTCTAATATTATATATGTTTATATATTTGCAGAGTGGCTACAGGTTCAGTGTGATATGCCGGAAGCTCCGTAGTCAGCTTGAGTTGATACTGATGTCAAGTGATCGTCAAAGGAGCAATGACCGGTGAAGTAGAACTAACAAGGTTGAAAAATCACCGTATGTATATGATGGACTAGGAAGGCATGACTAGGTAAGGCTAGCATTGGTTGAAGAACCAAATTTACATGGTTGAAGTCCGTCTGACTAGTTTGTGATAATCTTGAACGAAATATGAATATTTATTGTTATTGTTGTTTTTAGGAAAAGACTCCATCAAATAAACAAGGCAATGACAATCCCCAGATATCTTCAGAAGACAAGGATGAGAGTGAATAATATTCCGAGTCGAATAAAGAGGATGATGACTCTAATCGTAATAATGGCAATTCTAACTCCTCAAACGGTTCGAGAAGCACCCAAGTAAGTATTCATCTTGTATTATCTTCATAATAGCATAAACTTATCCCTCAATGGTGGAATGAATGAAAATTTACGTGAATGAATGAAGAATTTCGTTATAGCTCGTCGTCAGAAAAATTCAGATTGAGGATCTTTATTGCAAATACCGTAAAATCTTCACACAGTGTCCATTTTCGATGATCTACTCCAATTGTTTGATGCCCATAAGTCTATCTATCTGCTAAGGAGAAAGGATCTGAGTTTTGAGTTCATTCAAGGCTTCAAAAAGACGAAAAAGTAAAAAGTCATAAAGAATTCAGGAACTTTTCAGCTGTGAGATGGTTCATTGTCATTTTTTAGTATGTTGTAGTGGAAACCCATACAAAGAGTTTGGTATATAAGTCTTCCCTAGATTCATCACCAATTGCTCCCAGATCGCGACTTTGTACAGGGCAGTGCAGAATTGCGCCTGACAAGCTTGATGCAAAAAATTCCTTTTTTTGTCTTTAGACCATTTTCTTGTGTCTTGAATGCTTGATAATGAATATTATGTCATTGATCAGTCCTTGAGTGTAGTTCACTTGGAATCCATCACTAGAAGACATATGATATTATTTAACAGAGATATCATGCTTCTAGCCGCTTTTTCCTCTCATATAGAACAAGAGAGATATCAAAGTTTCATGTATTGCATTGTTAGTTGGTGTTAACACGCCGGGGATGAAGCAATAATTTGAATGGAATTTGGAGTCAAAGCGGTGTTGGCGTCAAGTGTCTGATTTGTCGATAATTGTGAGATGGACTGCTTTGCACTTCATAGATGGTTGGACACTGAATTGTTTGTTGATGAGATGCGAAATTTTTGTTTGGTTTGATTTATTTATTATTTTTTTTTTTGGGGGGGGGGGGGGGGTTGAATGAGTAAATGATTGGAAAATGGATTATGAAAACTTTGAACTAATGGTTTTTGAATTGAAATTTAGATTTTGATTGTCGAATGCGTATGTATATTGCATAAATTTTTGAGTAAAGGAAATTACAAGGAATTAAGGAAATAATTAGACGTAGTTAGTAGATAACTAGACGTCAAAGGCTTTGATCCATTTTCCATGTATCATCATTCCTACTGGATCGTTACCCATAATGACTAGCTTGTAGTGTCCACAAGATATAGTCTTAGCAACGAGAGACTTGATGTGGGCGACGGGTTGAGTTTGGTTGCCTTCACAATGAGATCTCCAATATGAAAAACATCAGACTTTTCCATCTCAGTCTGGCATATCTTCTTCTTGAAAGACTCTTCTTTCATCTCTTGAGTGTCGTCTTCAGTGTTGTTCATAAGAGTAGGCATCAATTGAATCACAAATGTGTCATATGTATCTATTTTATTTCCGGGGATAATTCCATCCCATTTGATAAAACGTTCAAAAGGAACAGCTTCACACTCACACCTTCGAGTTATGGCTGAGTTGGCTTTACCAGTAATGTCAAGTCCCCAAGTATGGGGGGGGGGGGAGGTATTTTCGTAGGTAAAGAAGTATTCTGAGTGTGACCTACTTGATCATGGTATTTCTCAACATATGATTTCATTCCTTCTGTAGGCTCTTGTTGTGCTATCATCGAATATTGAAATTCTCCTGAGTATAAGAGAGGGTTGTCTACCGAAATTTCCTTGTGAATCACGGAGTTGTCTATAGGAGGCAAATGTGTTAATGAAGATGTCTGGTGAGCTTCCATCTTGTTGATGTGTAGCCATGGGTGTCCCAGGATCATGTCGTGACCTGGATCTTGTTTGATTACGCAAAATTTGGTTGTAGTGTAACCAGAACCCATCTTTATTTCAAGAGTGATGTAACCATAAGCATTTATGGATTTTCCTTCAGGATCTTTAAATTTTTTTCAAAGCGTAGACAGCTTCAGGACGAGTGATTCCCACGGCTTTGAGTGTCTTGACAAGGATGATGTTAACAGCAATGCCTGTATTGATGTTATCATAAAAGTGGTAAAAAGATTCATTCACTCGGACTTAATAAGATTGATTTTAGATCTAATTCTAATTTTAAACTAGCAAATATTAAAAGATGATAACAAGATTGAGAGAAACTGGGACTCAGAATTCCACCGGTTTTCATATTCATGTGATTCATACATTGATTCATTAATTCTAGACAATTATAGCTCAGATTCCACCAGTTTTCATATTGACTCTAATTCTTCGCCAAAAGTAGATTTTTAAAATATTAAATGTAAATTATATGCATGACACATCAAAATTACTTAAGACTAAGCATACACCATCAAACAAAATCATAATTAATTAATAAATATCAATAAATCAATTTAAATTAATGCAAAAAGTCATAAAATAATTAATTATAATTACCACAATCATAAAATATGGCTTCCTCTATAGTTCCAGTGTTGGGATTTAGCTTCTCATGTGTAAAACACTCTCAAAAGATAAAATCATGGCTCAAAATTACTTATAAAGAAGAAAATAAGAGAAAATAATAAAAGCACTGAGTTTGCAATAGTGTATGGGTGTTACAGACTCACTGTTACAAAGCAAGTGTTGCAAACTAAAGATAAACGTTGCAAAGAGACTGTTGCAGAACTGTTGAAAATTTAAGACACTAATAACGAATGTTTTCTGTAGCTTTATGTTCTTAATGTTCTTCTTCTCCACCTGCTGCTGCAAAATCACTCTGCGATTTTTCTCACTCTGCAACCTCCCCCAACTCTCGATTTCGTCTTCTGTTTATACTATACCAATCCCAGCTTCCAAATCCTCTTCAAAATCTCAAATTAAATATCTTCTTGAGTTATTATTTCTTCTTGACAGTATCTCGGTCTTCTTTTCACCTTCATTTTCTTCTCTTATATGTTAACTCCCGATAATTTCATTTAATGATATTTCCATAATCATCTTCACCTCATTCAAACTCGAGAACAATAAAGAATATTTTCCCGTGAAATATCCATTCCATTTTTAACGCAACCAATCAGTTTCTTTAACGAGAGTATATATTCACGTGAATTTGTTTTGATTATGTGGTCTTCAAAACTCCTACTTATATGGCAAGGATATAATTATGTCTTTAAAGCTTTCACGTATTCTCCAAATCCTCCAATTTGTTTTCATATATCCGCTGCTTTGAGAAGAAGAAATCCCGCCAAAAAATATCTTTTGAATTTTTAAAAGGGAGGTGGGCGCCCCTAAACAAGGCATGTGTTCTTTTATCCAACTCTCAGGGTGCCTTTAATATTTTTTTGGGCGCCTTTATAACCTTTTGAATCAATTTTTCCACAATTGTTTATTCCAAAAAAATACCTATAAATAATTAAAATAACATTATTAATACAAAAATTGAGTAATAGCAATATAAATGTGAGCTCAAGTAAGACACAAAATTGTGTCTATCATGTATCAATTAGGGTCTCACCGAATTCTGTATCTTTGAGAAGAGTGGCGGTAAGCAGTCACCAGTCACACTCCTTTTTGCCTCTATTCTTATGAGCAAGTTCAGGATGTACTTTATTTTTGTCAGGAAAAAATAATCGTCTGCCAGACACAACATGGTTGATAGCGATGAAGGCATTTTTGCGTTGTGTCTTCGAGAGGTAGAGAACCTCACACATGTGCTCTATCGGGGATTGAACTTTTTGATGGACAGGTTCTTCAGACATTGTAAAACTCCTTACATGAAGAGGATTTATGTATACTCCCTCAGTCCCCAGTTCCAATTTTCCTGATTCGATATTTTCCTTGAATATCCGCTTCGGGCAATTGCAATCACTAGTGGGGTGATTAACAAACCTGTGAAAACGACAATAGTTGGGGTATGCTATTTCTTGTTATATTGGTGGACGTCGAATAATAGGTAGGTGGATGGCGATATCCTGTATCCAGATTTATAGGATTTCAATTACTTATTTGATCGGAAATGGAAAATTTGTGATGGTTGGCGCTTCTCTTGGCTGTTGTTGTTGGCGTTGAGTCGGCGGTAGATCTGCAGCTACCCTGTTAGTTCTTTGAGGTGGTCGAACATTTGTTTCTGGAGTTAGAGATGGTACTGTATGCTTGGGCTGTTTCTCTGATGTTGCAACATTCCTTTTGCCTCATTCGGTTACAGTACTCACAAATGGTTGGATGTTGTACTGCTCATAAGCAAGACGTCGACTACTGCGAGCTTCACATGCCTCTTCATTCTTGACGGGCCTTGTCCTTTCTAACATATAGAAGGTGAAGTTGGGGTTGATCGCTTAACAGCCTTATGCAATTCAGAAAAGGTTTGAAAGCGCATATTCTCTAGTAAGGCATGATAAACTGGTATCATGTCGTTGATGCAAAGTTCCACCAATTGTAGTTCAATCACGTTCAGATCATGACAGTCTAGCGCTTGAACTCTGAACCGCTTCACATAATCATTGGGATGTTCTTTGCTTTGCTGAAACATCCTTCCCAAGTCTGACAACGTGACTTGTTCAAATACAAAGAAGTATTTCCTGTAGAAGGCATTGACCATCTCACACCAGTTGGTAATACTGTTGGGAGCAATGTTATTTTACCATGTGTGCTCTTCCAGTAAGAGATTTGGAAAAATTCCTGAGGCGGAGCACATGATTATATTCATGTTCCCCTAGTAATTATAAGAAGCATGGGATATGTTCGTGAGCATTCTCAGTTCCATCATAAAGTGAGACTGAAGGAGAGGAATATCCCTGGGAAAAGAGATCCTATGCATTTCGAAGAATAGGGAGGTTGGTGTTGATGAACAACGGGAGAATTCTCTTTTCTGCTGTTTTGGAGAAGCCGTTCCAAATCTTCACGAGTGACGGAGTTGGATTGTTGACGATCAACAAGAATACGAACTTCATCATCTTCGTGAGTGTGACCCCTCGAGTGTTAGCATCATCAGTTGCTTCAACTGTCGACACGACTTTTATACTTTCTCCTCGTGGGTGTATTGTTACACCGCACGCGTTGTACGCCGCCAGACCAAAACCCTAGTGAATATCCCCCTATGTGACATAATTGATGTCTCGAGCATGGTTGAGTCTATTTTATAAACATGTACTATTTGGTCAGTTGTTGTCCTAGCTAGACTGTTAGTCTTAGCATACTGATAAGTCTAACATGTTGCTGTGTCTAGCATGTTGTTGAATACGTCATAGTGTTAGAGAGTCTGATCGATATTGGTATTGGTAGTTGAATCATACCATTGTGTCAGTTGGGACCTTTGACGTTATGTGAGTGGCAATGTCATGTGAGCGCTAGTCTCGTACGAGCGTTAGGCTTGTGTGAGCGCTAGGCTTGTGTAAGCGCTAGGTTCATGTATTTGTGAATATAATTTAATTTCATTTTAGTGTGAGTAACAAATTGGAGAAATTCAGACTATTATTCGTAGCAGGACCAATCAATGAGTGATAGAGGGACCGACCAATTTGGTGTTAAAGGGATCGACTAAAATTAATGTGAGAGAGGGTGTAACACCCCGAGTTCCGGACCAGGGTCAAACCCATATGGAGATCCGAACTCAAGGCGTTACGGGTCGGAACAAGACAAATACATATATATTTCACTAATTTACGTTTCATATCAAGTATAATTGGACTTTTAAATAAGATGAATTTAAGCATATGAATCCATTAATCATCGTTCATGACATTTTATCCAAACATATTAATTCAAATTACATTCAAGAAATAAAATAAAAAGCAATGCAATCACTAAGCTAAGTATTTCTAACTTCCACTTCCAACTTCCGAGAAATCTGCAAGAATGATAATTGGGGTGAGATGACAGCTCAGTAGAATGCATTCCCAATCTCAAAACATGAATAACAATATCAATGAGTCAAATAACATACAACATGAGTATACGACATAATTTCGAGCAATCAATACTATATATATATATATATATTCAACCAACAAGATTATCACACAAGTATTATTCTCAACAAATCATTTAATTCATTTGTCCAATCATGAATTCACAATACCAATATTATTTCTAACAAATCATCTAGTTAATATTTCAAAACAAGACTTCATAATATTGATAATATTTCAACAAATCATCAAAATTCATTTGTTCAATCATGAGTTCACAATACCAATATTATTTCCAATAATTTATCCAGTTAGATTTCAACACATGAGTTCATGGTACGAATGTCCTTGGTTTGTACTCCACCTATCGTTTATCCGGCACGGATAGCCTCCATCGATGGTAAGGAACATAAGTTCCTACATGAGGATTTAATTCTCGGGGATCATTACCCGTTTTACTCTCGGGGATCATTACCTGTCGTTAGCATGGAACTTTGTTCCATCTAACGGTAAAACATGAACTCATTTCAAAATTTAAATTATTTTTACAAACAATACAAGCAACCATGGATTAACAACATATGAACAAACAACATGAATTTCCTTTAAGCTTTTAATCAAACAAACTAATTGTAGACATATTATATTATATATTTCTTAGTGATAACTTTATCTGATCATCTTCAAATTTTAAAAGAACCTATATGAATAAATTAACAACAACATATCAGAAATTCACAGCAAACCAATGGCTCAAACAAAAGATATTGAATTTATAATGACATCCTAAAAGCTGGCAGATTATATACTATTACCAAATAATTCACGTTAAATTCATAATAACCTGAAATTGAGCAAATCCAAATCATAATGAAATATAACATACATAGATACAACTTATGTTAAAATTTCAAATCATTATAATATCATTAAGATTTCCTAAACACATCAAAACTATAGCAAAGCGAAACTGTCCAGAATTTCAGAAACTATCATCCAAACTAAAGCAAACACTCAACGGTGAATTTATGGTGGATTATGCTTAAAATTTGACCAGTGATAACTAATCATGTTACCTACCAAGAGAAGAAGTCCGATCATCAATCGAACATACATATTTATTTTAAAAATTACTGAACCCTAACAATAAAAAATCATACGAAGTAAACTCCCAAAGAAAACATCAAAAGAGAAAGGGTTTCGCATTCTACCTCAATTTTATCGATCCTCTACTGATTTTCTTTACTAATCTTCCTTAAAAACCTTATCTCCAATTTATCTCCTTCTCCCTCTCCATAGATTTTGGTCTAACTTCTTTAATACCTTTCCCTAATTTCTAATAAACTTTTATACTAATATTAAATCCTACAATATTAATTATTTTCCTCAATATTTTAATTATCTTTTTAGTTTCTCTTAGTTGTATTTACTTATATACTCCTTTAAAGGACTAACTAAATAACGCCCTCACGTTGAATGGTAACTAAAACTCCCTATTTAGTTAAAAGTGAACAATACCCACACATTCATATAGCTTAATATTTCCTAGATACACAAATACTCAAACGGTAGCGATCACCCACTTTATACATAGCGACTCTGAGCTTTTCTATCAAAACTACACACCTTTCCATATATTTTCCGTGAAAATTAAAAAAAAAAGAATTTTTTTTTTCTTCTAAACCTAAAGGCTAAAACCCTATTCCAAATTCCTTATCTTCCTTTTCTCGGAAGTCGGCACCCTCTCCATGATCTTCTTATCTTTCTTTTCTCTTATCTAGGTGTTCGATTGTAAATTAAAACATGGAGGAGAAGGCTTCTGTTCTGATGTGTACTAAGCTGTGGAAAAACCCCAATAGCCATCGAAGCCACGATCTCTCTATTGAGGTGAATTTACTCTTATTCTAATTGGTAATCAAGGCTATTTTTTTATCTAATTTTTTTCTCTATCTTTTGTGTACACGTAAATTTTTCTCTCTTGGTTTTCTTTTTCCACATCAATGGAGATAACTCCAATCTTATTTTTCCAGACAAATTCATATGAACACTCAAAATTTGCTCGATAATATTGGGGTTTCTTCCACATTTCACCAAAGGTGCTTAGGCATAGAGGTATAAGTAGAATTAGATTTTAATAAATTTTCTGATTTTGTTTTGTTGTTTTTTCAGAGTTCTAATGTTGTTTCCTTTGAGATGTTTGATAATATGGTAAAATAATCTCTGTATGCATCAATAATTTCAAAATTCAAGGCTTTATCTACAAAATCTCCTTGCTCAAATGTTAGATAATCTGTTGATCATGTGAAACATGTGGTTAACAAGGAAGTACATTTATTTGCTAAAGTATCAAATGCTCCCTACAAAAGTAAGGTTTCTAACTTTCTGTTATTCAGTTTCTGCTAAATAGATACATGCATATAGTTTTCAGCAAAATTTGGAGTTGTTCATAAATGATTTAAACTTTATCAGTTAACGCAATGATAACCATGGTAGTGATTTGGGTATTAATTTGTGAGTAGCCTTGATTTCTTTGTTTAAGTTGAATGTTATGAACATATTAAGGCGGTGACAGTGGCATTGGCGGTGGAAAGAAGAAGAACCCTAAAAAAAGGGTGATGGCACTAGTGGAGGTGGTGAAAAAAATAATAGAAAAGGTGTTTTTGTGGCTAGAGGCAGACAATGCAGGAGGCGTGTTCAAATCATTCTAATATCACCATCATCGGAACCCACAACATAATGGTCTGGATTTATCTAATAAGAAAGCTGAGATTTGTCTATGGTGACTGCTCTAGATGCTGGTGTTTTTGCATGGGAAACAACTCTATTCACCTGTTTATATTGTAGACCAGTTATGTTAGAGAAAAGGCTACAAACTACACCAGATTATGTTATACATCTATAACAAGTACATGTGAATAAGTTCGATCACCTAACTCTGTTGTACGTATATGGGTTGAAAGCATATTATTATTTTGCCATCTGGGGCTGTATTGTTTGGACCAAATTATGATAAAGAAGATCTTACGTCCGTCGTTCTTGAGTAAACAAGTCTCATTTTTATTTCAAACAATTAGTCTATGGAAATACTGACATATGATTCACCTAAGTCAGTAGCCGTTGGTAGAGCAACTCAACCTACAAGAAAAACAAGAAAAATCCAAAGTTTGGACTTTAAGCTAAAAATAACTCTAATGCATTTGTTTTGATCTTTTTATTATATAACTTGCTTATGTGTCAGTATATTCCTGCTCGATCTTCTTCTGAGATAACATTATTAGGCGCCTCTGGTTTCTCCATCATTGGATTTTAATTTAAAGCCAACTTAAGTCCAAGATCAGCGAATTGCATGACTTCAACAAAGCTTAATCTATCACGAGAATATCCAGAAGTAGATATGTGTTGTTATGGTGGTACTAACGCCATATTAGTATTACTATTTTCCTTATTATTAAACATGTAACCCACAACTTTTCCTTAATGATTTTTACCCGTATTTTCTCCGTCTACCCGAATAGAAGACTTGCTGATCAGACTTGGTGTGAAACGTTGAAAGTTTGGATGCATAATAATAAGAATCTCTTATTACTATCCTTAACTCCTCTTAATCAGAATAGTAGTAGTAATACGCGATTTAGAACAACTCATGGAGTTTGCAATCAAGTTTAATGCATCGCGATAGGACGGGGCGGGGCAAGGTCCCGCCACACTAAATCAAAAATTCTCATCGAACCCGGTGTGTAACACCGGTTACATACCAATTTTGTTAAAAGAAAAAGAACTTGATCCGAAGGTAACTGTTGTAAAAAGTTAAATATCCGCACGGGCACAAATCTAGTTATAATTAGTTAAGAATGCTTTAGTTTGTATTCCTTATCGTTTCCCTGAAAGTGACATGATTTTCCCTGGATCCATAACTATGGGGTTGATTTTTGAGGTAAAGATATCAGTTTAAGCATGCTTTAGAATACTACTTACCGGAGATCTTACTTTTGTTTTTACCATACCTGAATAGCTTTTTTCAGTGCGAATGAATGATGTGGTACCTAGCCGTATATAATTATGTAACAATTATATTTTGTTCTCTTGTGATCTCTAATTGAACCCATTGATTTTTGGTCTTCTCAATTTCCACAAAATATTTGAGAATCCACTGAGTCTCTAATCATCATGCTCTTCTCTTTGGTGTTGAGATCTCTAGATTTGTTGAACAGAAGAGAGTATGCTAACTTGCAGTATTGTTCACTTTAAATAAGACAACATCCGATTGATAACCGAGTTATTTGTATTTTCTGTTACTTTATCTATCACTTTCTTGCTTATCCATCGATAATATCTTTAATATGAAGTTTGATTACCATTTATCTCATCTCAAAAATTCTCATCGAACACGGTGTGTAGAACGGGTTACATACCAATTTTGTTAAAAGAAAAAGAACTTGATCTGAAGGTAACTGTTGTGAAAAGTTAAATATGCCTAGTGCGGCGCACGGGCACAAATCTAGTTAAAATTTATTTAGATGACTATACTTCCACCCTAACTTGTAGTTTTGCTAGTCCAAGCAATCCACCTAGGCTAAGGAAACGGAAACAACATGGTTATCCAAGTCGGGTAAAACCCAATCCGAAACGGGAAATAAAAATACTGGGTATTATAGAGGGACGGGCCACAATTTATGTAGCACAAATTTAGTAAGAGCATGAATTTGGTTGTCGTGACACCATGCTTCGCCTATCATATAATCGCTTGCAATACTTTTATATATATTTGATAATAATATTAGCGTGAGGATCAAAAATTTAAAAATATTAAAATAATAATATTTTAATATATATTAGATGGTTGCGGGACCATTCTATATTGTTCTGAGCAGCTATTTGAAATTCTTTGACTTTCGAAGTTTTCGACTTTGGTAGAAGGAGAAACTAAGTTTTAATAGGAATATGAAACCCTAAAATTAAGTAATAAAACTCAAAAAAAATATAAGAGTGGGGACCGGCCAAGGGATAGCCGGCCGGTCCCCACTCTTAAGTCTTATGTGTTCTCTTAATCTATGTTCTTTGAAGAGTATTATTATTAT